>JARFXV010000477.1:155000-212990 GCA_031761425.1 Cosmopolites sordidus | reverse complement strand
GCCTCTTCAGCATGCTTCCAACCTTCACGGTCCTGGGTTTTCGTCTGTCACTCGGGTCCAATATACTTAACGATGTCATCAATCCATCGTGCTTTCGGTCTTCTTCGCGGATGTTTGCGATCAAGCGGTATCCACTCTAGGATTGCCTTGGTCCATCTGTCGTCCCATCGCCTCGCTATATGGCCTGCCCATCTCCATTTCAATTGTTTTACTCTTCCAATGATGTCACAGACTTTTGTTTGTTCCCTGATCCATGCGCAGGACTTTCTGTCTCGTCTTGTAATGCCAAGCATACATCTTTCCATTCCCCTCTGTGCCACCCGAAGTTTTTGAATTGATTGCGATGTGAGTGTCCAAGTTTCACTTCCGTATGTCATAACGGGTAGAACGCACTCATCGAATACTTTTCTTTTCAGGCAAAGTGGGAGTCTGCTCTTAAACACTATGTTGAGCCTACCAAATGCCTGCCAGCCACACTTAACACGCCGTTCCACCTCCCGGGCGGTACTCCCCTCCATTGAAATCATCTGCCCAAGAGATACAAAGCTGTCCACAATCTCTAAATCCCTTCCTAAAACTGAAATTCTTCTGTCCTGAGCGAAGTTATTGAACATAACCTGACTCTTTTTCAGGTTTATTTTCAAGCCAAATGGTTCGCCAGCCCTTTGCAGTTCTTGTATGCGTCTTTGCAGCTCCTCTGGGTCTTGTGAAATGAGAATAATATCATCTGCAAATCTAAGATGGTTTAAGTTTGCACCATTGATCTTTACACCATCCTGCTCCCAATCCAGTTTACGGAATACTTCTTCAAGGCCAGCCGAGAAAAGAATAGGCGATATTGCGTCACCCTGCCGTACACCTCGTTCTATATTTATTCCCACTTCAAGATCGTCAAGGTGAATTGTGGCTGTAGCTCCATCATATATAGATTCTAATAGGTTTACATAGGCTCTCTCTACACCTTGGCTAAGCAGTGCATCCATTATCGCATGCTTTGAGATGGAATCAAATGCTTTTTCGTAGTCGATAAAAGCCAAGCACAGTGGCATGGTGTATTCGTTGTGCCTTTCTATGACCTGCTGTACAACCTGGATGTGATCCATTGTACTGAATCCACTTCTGAATCCTGCTTGTTCTCTTGGTTGTGCGTCATTCAGTTTTTTAAATATTCTTTTAGAAATTATCTTAGTGAAAACTTTGTACATCACTGATAGGAGGCTTATTGGACGGTAGTTCTTTAAATCTTCCTGTGCTCCTTTTTTGTGTAAAAGGATCACTTCTGCATTTTTCCATAGGTCAGGTACTTTTTGTTCTTTGAGGCATTTTGAGTATAATTTTGCCAGTGTTTTATGTAACGTCCGACCACCAGCTTTTAGCATTTCAACAGTTACACTATCCTTTCCTGGAGCCTTGCCGTTCTTCATCAATTCTATAGCATTTGTTACTTCCTCCACTAGGATATCTGGCATTATATATTGTTCTTCCGTGGGTAATGCTGTCCTGGACTGGCTCTGATCTTCATATAACTGGGAATAAAACCTTCTGACAATCTCTAACATTTGGGTACGCGCCCTGCACACTGTGCCATCCTCACGCTTTAAAGCATATATTTGCGTTCTTTTGTTTCTCAGCTTCTGTTTAGCTTTGTTAATTCCTTTGTTTTCTTCAAGGGTTTTTTGCACTAGCTGCATATTGAATCGGCGCGTGTCCTCTCTGATACGTTTTCTTATAATTTTGCAGAGCTCAGTGTACTCGACCCTGCCAAAAGGACTACTTGCATTTCTCATTGCTCGCCGTTTCTTCATTAAATCAATGGTCTCACTGGAGATTTTTGTTTGTTTGAGACATTTTTCTTCTGGTGCTATTGAAGCAGCCGTTTGAAGTACATTGTTGGCGATTTCTTCATATTGAACTGATATTTCCACCTCCTCTGGATCTTGTAACGCAGCAAACCAGCTTGACAAAGCAATCTCAAAATCGCTTCCTCTCTCCAGCAGTTTTCCAGAATCCACCTTGCCCCTCTTTGATCTTACCATTCTTTCGCGCTCTTTTCGACAGTCAATCCGAACCCTTGCTCGTTCCATTCGGTGGTCACTTCCAACATTAAAATTGTTAAGGACAGTACAATTGGTAAATATTGTTTTATCGTTGGTCATGATGTAGTCAATTTCGCTTATGAGCCCAGATGGACTTTTCCATGTCCATTTTCTGCTGATATTTTTCTTATAGAATGAATTCATAAAATATAGTTCTTGCCCTTCAGCAAAATCAACTAATCTGTCATCTCTATTGTCTCCCTCATCAGTTCCATATGGGCCAGTTGCATTTTCGTCTGTTCTTGTTGTTCCAATTCTGGCATTAAAATCACCCATCAGGATTTTGTACCTACATTTCTCCTTGTATAAAAGCTGGGCCACATCATCATAAAATTCCTCAATTTCCTCATCTTTATGGCTTATAGTTGGTGCATAAGCTTGGACGATTTGAAGCCTAAACTTTTTATTCAGCTGAATGACGCATTGGGCTAATCGGTCGGATGTACTTTCAAATTTTACCACACTGTCCTTCAGCTTTCGATTGATGAGGAATCCAATTCCGCCACATCGGCCATTTTCCGTACCTCGAGTGTAGAGTACGTGTCCAGTTGGTTCCAGTTTGATTAACTCTTCACCCTTTCTTCGTGTTTCACAGAACCCAATAATATCCCAATGTATGTTGTCAAGTTCGATTAACAGTTCTTGCAATCGGGCCTCTGTTTTCATAGTCCGTATATTTAACGTTGCAATGTCAAAAGTCCAATGGCAGCCTGATCTAACCCGGTGATTCTTAGCACCCTCTGCCTTGGGGCAGGTCTTCCCGCTACCGTAGGTAGTTGCCCCTTGGCCTCCGGGGAATGAGGGCCGTGTTTGAGGTTGTACTGTCATATTTCAACATATTGAAATACCATGTTGAAGGTATGACAATATATATATATATATATATATATATATATATATATATATATATATCTTGTATACAAAATATTTAAAGGTCAGTTAATATTTGCATATTATATTATTTATTATGGTAAATAAATTAGGAAAGTTAATTTTGTTTGTAAAAGTTTCTCCTACCGCTATTTTACTGGCCACCACACTACTTCAAAAATCAATATTTTTATCCCACACTGCACACCGAAACAAATATCCCTAAATTTAATTCATTAGTACTTAAAAAGGCATAAATATGCTATTGGAAAATATAACTACCCACATATCGGGGATATTGATAAGTGGTTCGTTCGAAAACGAGGAAACGGGAAGACAACATGTCGATTTCATTGTCGAATGTCAAAAGATAATGCGTAGAAGAAGAAAGGCTTCAGACTGGCTAAGAAAATACATGATTTTTGATAGTTGCTTATATATTTCAACGTGGTCACCAAAATAAGGGGTTATTTCAGTTTTTCTTCAGCATTTAAAGTGAATCTTCATCTAGTAAGTCATTTTCTTACTTTAGGGAAGAAAAAATAATCGATGGAAGTTGGAATCCGGTACATGTTGAAGCATTTCGGTGTATCGGTTATGGAGTTTTGCTGCAACAAGCAGAGACGTGTGTGCAGGTATATTATTGTGGTGTAAGAGCAGCTTTTTTTTTATCCAGATACGGACTTTTAGCCCGAATGACACTATTCAGTTGTTCGGTTAGTAATGCATAATACTTCCCAGTGATGGTTTTGCCTATTGCCAGGTCTATGAACACTTCACCGCGGGAATTCCAGGCACTGGAACCTTCTCCGACCCACTCTTGGACTACCGGATCTCTGGTATATTATAGTAGATCCGTGTTTCATGCACTGTTAAAAAATGTTAAAGAAATCCAGCAGAATTATGTTTAAATAAGTTTTAAATAAGGCAAACTCTTGAGAAGGTGTCATTCCAACGTGCCTCTGTTACAAATATGGTAAAATAGTATGTAAAACGTAGTGGAGATCGTCGGTTGAGATTTTTACAATGAGACCAAGGCCGCGTAAATCGGCGATCATTTAATACGGCATTGTAGATTTTTATGACGATTTTGTTTCTCATTTTTGGAGAATGTTTTGTGGACTTTTTGAGAAAAAAAACATTGTTATTGGAAGTAGTAATTTTTCAGAATGTCAATGTCAAATCCAAAATGGTTTTAGGGTTTGATGCTACAGTGGTGAAGGGCAAATGGTGTCACACTCTGTATGTATGTAGGCATTAGTATCGACAGTCCGAGGTTTATAGCTGACGATAAGTCTTAATTAATGGTTAAGTTAGAAAAAAATTAATGGTCAACTTAGTGAGAAAGCTAGTGCTGCAACATTTTTAATATTTATAACATACAAAAAAAAGATTGGACATTTTTCTTTGATTTTAATAAACTAAACGATCAAATATGATTAATATGCCATGTCTAAAATATCATTGAGATGAACGTTCATTATTTTAACTCCAGCATCCCATCATTTTGCCACATAAAACGAAAGGAAAGAGTTCTTTAATTGAATTGAATCATTTTTATTGGTTCATTTTATATGCCCGTCCGTGTTAAAATATAGCGCCTTTATAACAGTTTGAACTGTAATTTTTAAACATTCTAAGTAATATCAAAATTTGTTTGTTAAACTAACTAAATACACGCATCTGAAACTTCGCAATATACTATCTAACTACTTTAACCAATAAATATTTTAGTCAATTTGGTATATTTGCGCTATCTCTGTATTAGAATTTTTTAGGCAAACATTGTATTCAATTGAGGTTATATCGAGAGGACATGTAGCAGAAGTGGTTGGGATTGACAATAGAGAACATCAGAGAAGACAGATTAGAGAGTGTGATGAGATAAAACCTGAACAGGCATATTTGAGTTCTTAAGCGAAAGGAATTGTGAGTTTCACAAAAGTACACATAAAGACGATTGATGGGATTTTAAAGGGATGTTAAACTTTTGCTTAGTTGAATTATTAATGAGAACTGTTCAAAAAATAAAACACAAGCACGAATAGTTTGAAAAAAAAGTCTCTCAAAGTTAAAATCAATCAGAAAATTGAAAATATCACGTAAGGAATGTGAAGTGAACTAACACTATTTGTGAATATGCATTAAAACATATGAATATTTGAATACATTTTAGCTCTTAATTGAAAATCAGGATCATCTTGGCAAATTAGTGAATCTTATGGGAAAAAAATTCTAAATATGAAGTTGATGATTGTAAAAGGATTTCTGGTACAATATCAAAGGGCAAGGCTTACAAAGCAACATATAAAAAAACAATTGTATTGCTGAATAATTTCAAATATTGTTTTCAATAAAGTCATAAATAAATGCATGATATTACGAATACCATAATAGGCTCGGTTTGAAATTGTATTAAACTTTAATTACAATCAACAAGAATATGCCTTCTAAAGATTTGCAAATATAATTTTTAATTATACACAATTTATTACAGGAACGCATTTATGAAAACTTCATTAAAAATAATGATGTATTGAATTCGTGGTGGAATAATGTAATCAGGTCGACAATTACTACACTTTAGTTAGTACACCAGCCATTAAAATGTTAAAGTCATATATAAAGTGACGATGTTTTTGTTTATCCATTTTCGTGTAATATTAGTCTGAGTAAATGAAGTCGTCATAAGAATATTTATGTATGAATAGAATTGCTTCTCATCACATATGTTAATGTGTGCCTGTTTAAGATGATATTGAATTGTATGGATGATCAATTTTGTTGAAACTGTCTTTAGAATACCTACTAATGATAGTATGTACTTTTTAGTGCTAATAAATTATATATAGTTATATTATATTGTCGTTATATATAGTTATATTGCCCATGGAAATTTCAAGTTTTTATTTCTAACAATTTCAAAGTCTAAAATATAATTTGAAAACTATTAGTAATTTGCTCCCAGTGTGCATAGATAAGTTCGTACAAGCTATGCGCTTTGGTAATAAAAGCAAATGAACGAGACGAATAGTTTTATTGTTAATTACGTTTTTACGAAAACAAGTACTAAGATTTCTTCTCTCATCCAGTGTTAAATATTACGATTTTTTCTCTGACTCAGTGTTAAATAATGTGATAATAAAATGAATTAATACTATTAAATAAAATTAACATATTTGTGACCAAACCAAAGGCGCCGTTTACATCTGATAAAACATTAAAGAAAAGGTCCAAATTGTACAATAAAACATATTTAAAATATGGATTGCCTTAGATGACAAGCCGCAATGTGTTGTTATCAAGTTCTATCCGCGGAAAGCAAGAAGCCTTCTAAATTAGTCCGGTATCTGGAAACAAAACACCCGTTTTTACAAAACAAATCATTAACATTTTTTCGAGCGTAAATCACTCGTCTTCAAAAATCAACAAATTGCTATTAATAAATCAAACCGTAATGAGACCGTAGAACTTCAAGGATTAACCAGAAGGTCCTCATTGGATTGATATGGTCAATGTGATGACCAGAAGTCCAGAAGAAGCAAAAAAGTTGAATACCACTTTTAAATGACACAATATCGAGACGTATTAATGAAATGGCCAATGATGTTCACGATCAAATTATTGAAAAGGATAAATATAGTTAATTTTTGGCCATTCAGTTCGACGAATTAACGATTGTGTTGAACTTGGGCGAATTTGTGTCTTTAGTCCGATACGAATGTGAGGCATCAATTAAAGAAACTAGGCTATTTTGCAAATCAATCCCTGGTCGTGCAACTGGTGAAGGACTATTCGAGGTTTTTATGGATGCAACACAAAACGAAAACCTGGACTTGGATAATGCGGAAGAACAGTGGTGTGATAGTAAAATTGAAAGATATTATGCCACATATGGAACTGATGCATTGCTTTCTTCACAGAAATACCTTTGCTACAAAAAAGATGCCAAATAATTTACAAAATGCCCAGAAGCAGTAAAAATAGTTAATTTTATTAAAAACCGACCATTGCAAACTAGATTGCTTTCTACAATGGGTGATGAAATGGGTGGCAAATACAACTCACTGTTTTTTCATACTGTGAGGATCAAGTCAGGTGATTGTCGCGAGGAAAAGGCTGATGAATTGAAAATTGAAATGAATTGAAAAACATAAAAGTCGATCATTTTCAGTGTTTTTACAAGATGGAGAAACTTTACTGTTGGCTTACTTGAGTGATATATTTTCACATTTGAATGACTAGAATACGAGTTTACAAGGCCTAATAAAAACATTTTACTAATGACAGAAGTTTGGTATTTGGATTATACTCTCCGAGAAAAACGTAATTTTGATGCATTCACTTTTACTTCGGATTATATAACCAAAAATATGGATTTAGAAAATTCTGTTATTGATCGCGTGCTGAAAAGCATGAAAACGCATTTATGCGAATTGAAAATTCAGTTACCGACTTATTTTCCAGATAGCAATGATGATTTGTCGAAAAGATGGATTTTCAATCGGTTTAATGAACAAAATTCTACAACTAGAATTTTTAACTCAAGTTTTGGTTTGCACAACGATGTGAATACGGAAGCCTAGTAACGGAAGCTTTGAAAACATTGATCCCTTTCGCTACTTCTTATGCGAAAAAAGCTTCTCGTCTATGGTAGCTTTTAAAACTATATATAGAAATCGTCTATTAACACTGGAAAATAATTAGCCTATGTTAATTGCAATAATTATTCACGTATAGAAGAACTTTTAAGTGAAAAACTAAATAATCGTCGCATTAAATTATCACTTCCAACAACTTTGGCTATTACTTTAAGTATGCTTTATTATTTTATTATCTGAATATATTTTATTTTGTAGCACTTGTTTTTAAATTAAAAATATAGGAGGAACCGGAAGATAATGTCGTTTTTTACATTAAATTCAAACAAATCAATTATGAACAAGTTTTTATTTTTAATCGATGATGTAATCACCCTCGTTATCAATAACATTTTGTCATCTAGTGTTCAAATTTTCAATGCCGGATCGAAAAATATTAATTGGTTTTTGAGCAAAATATCTGAAGTTTTCAAATTTTTTATCACATAGAAATTGTTCTATAGATCGAAATAAATGGAAATCTAATGGTGCAATGTCAGGCAAGTATGGTGGGTGAGGCAGTACCTCCCACCTCAGTTTATTATTTTTTTTCCAGGGTTCGTCTTGTGCTGTGCGGTTTTCCATTATCATGTTGCTGAATAACGCCTTTTCTGTTGACAATCGCTGGACACTTTTCAATTGAAGATTGATTTACTAGATCCAATTGTTAACAGTAAAGGTCTGCATTCACAGTTTGTCCAAGTTGCAGCAGTTCAAAAAGAACGATTACGTGAATACTCCACGAAACACACTAAATCGTCTTTTTGGAATGTAAACCGGGCTTACTGGCGTACTCTGTGGTGATTTATTCCGAGAGAGCCACTGCGTTTTCCGTTTTGGTAATCAAAATGTATGATAATTCATACAGGACCCATTTTTTATCTCCAGTGATTAAGCGATTCAAAAACGCTTCTGTGTTATGCCGTTTAAGCAATAAGTTGCATGTGGTTGATCGGTTAGATTTGTTTTCTTCGAACAGATTATGCGAGATCCAACACCTGCTCTGCTTACTTTACCAATCTGCTGCAAATGATGGTTGGTTGGTTAAGAGTGTTTGACAGTTCATCGATTGTCTGACATGGATTTGCTTCCATTTCTGCCCTTCACACGACAACATCTAAAGTTGTTGTTTTCCTAATCGATACGATTCGAAAATATTAAGGTTACCGGATCTAAACTTAGAAAACCACCTTTAGCTTTTACGAACGTCTAATGCACTTAGATAAATATCCCAAATGTTTTTGGTAGGAACTGTTACCTTACTACCCTTGTGAAACTCAAATAGCATACAATGTCGGATATGTTCCTCTTCTGGTATTTGGCTGGCCATTTCACCCAAAACAGCAAAAAAATTAAGATTTATTTATTTTCAAGTAAAATTAATAGGGATACTTTCCGGTCTCCCTAATACTTTAATAATGATGTTTCGTATAAGAGTCTTATTTTAACTTATTGGAACCATTGCGACCCCCAATGAGAAACGATGGTCTAAACTTTGTCTTCGTACTTACATTATGGGCTAGATGACCACCCTATAGATACCAAATTTGTAATCTAAAATTTAATGCACATCAAAAAGTTATGGTAATTATTCTTCAATAAACTTTTGGTATGTTTGGGCATATTATTCTATTGGGTAATTTAATAAGTTTTAATAAGTAACTGTTCACACAACTTCGTCTGACGGATTTACTGAAAATCAATGTCGATAGTACATGTGTACAAAATAATGTAAATCTTCTTCTGATCACACATGCTCATGCCGCTGTTGTCTGTTGATAAAACTGTGTTCAAGATCATATCCATATCCCTCATATCCCTCAGTTTGATCCAAACACAAATGCACATCAGTTAATTTATCAAAAGTATTTTTTTGGTGTTTTTAATATGAATAATTTTACTTTTGTTTTCACAATTCATGTTTGTTTTTTTTTAACATGAGTTTAGTATAGGAACTTTTAATAAGGACCTATTATTTTTCGACACGATTTGCCGCATCAAATATCCAAACTACTAATTAATTTGTTCATTATGTTAATAATATTTTGCAAGTAAGCTGTAGAGTTATCCAAAATTGTAATTACCTCAAAAACTGTGAATCCTACTAAAAATTTCTCTGAGCCAAACAATGCGGTGAGACGAGCATTATCGATGGTTTTCTCCACTTTGTGAGGAAAAAAATATTCTTGTAGGATGTGGTCACTTTTCAAAATGACAATGTTAAATAATTAATTTCGGGTTTGATGTTACAGTGATGAAGGGCAAATGGTGACATGTTTTGCATGTTGAGTATTGATAGTGGTAGTTCGAGGTATACCTCACGTTGAGCCTTAATTAGTTGTCATGTTACTAGTCACTGGATGTTTGAAGAGTATTTAATATGAAATTCAATGAAAATTCGTGCTTAAATATTTTTGGTGTTTATAGTATATAAAAAAACGATTGGGAATTTTTCTTGGATTTTAATAAATTGAATACTAATATATGATAAATATGCTATGTTTAAAACATCAAAGGAATTTTCAAAAAATTAAAGAGCTATTATACTTGACACAAATAGTAAAATACTATAAATAATATTTGCGGAACTTATGAAGATATTGCAGTTAGGTCTTTTCCAAATTACTTTTGATTAATTGACCGTTGCGAGCGATAGCAGAACATCAATCTACAACTATAATTGCCTATTTGCTAGTTTTATATTATATCCGGTATGCAAAATTCTATAATATATCATATTCTTCATTTTTAATACATTCATTTCATTTGTAATAAACAAAATTCCTTTATATGAGATAAATAGCAAATTCAATCTACCACATCGTGTAAAAATAGTTATTATAGTGGAAGCTAACATAATAAGAGTGGCGCAGCCTTATTAATATATTTTATTTAGTAATATTGCCTTTGTATATTATGAAACTGTCGATTCATTCAACTGCACAATATAAAATGGTAGTCATGTGAAACAGTTTGTAGCGATGGTGTGTATTATCATTTAAAAGGATATTTATAGAAACACATATATGTGTAAAGGACAATGAAAACATAACATAGTCTATTGAACTTTGTACCATTGTATTCCCAAAAACTCACAGGTTGATGTGATTTATGGCCTTAAATACTCATTAGTCCGTAATTTTTGAAGATATATTGGAAATGCGGATTGGAAATGCTATTCGTTGTTGGTTGATCTTAATGCAAGGGTGACTTTTCTGTATAGGAGCAATACACAAACATTTGAGTAAGATAAACTGTCCAATTACATAAAAAATAATAATTTAAACTTTTTTTCTGCTTGCTCTATCTAACAATGTTTAAGCTCGATCTCTAGACCTGTATGTTTGTTTGTTAGGTTGGCTAGCATTATGAGTACCGTTTTTGCTTGCCTCATTACAACTCTTCTTTTTTTTTTTGGTCCCTGCAATTTTTTGTCTTTTTTTGTCACCAACTCGTTTAGGTACTCTATCCACCAATATTTTCTTCTGTTTTTCACAAATTTACTGTGAGCTCTAATTACTCTCAGTAAAAATATTTCTATGGTTCTCGTTAGATGTTTAGTTCCTGTTGTTTCGGTTTTGGTTTCACACGTATATGTTATAACTGCTCTGACTACACTTTTATATATCTTAATTTTGTTTTCTACTTTTTCGGTTTCTTCAAAATAAATTTCGTAGTCATCCTGATATTCCTTCTGCTTTAGATTTTTATCGTTATTGTCAATTGGTATGGTTAATTGGTTAATTTTTTCTCATTGTTTATCAGCGTTACCCAGCTAAATTATTTTACTTATTTTACTGTTCTGCTAACTATTTTCTACTGTCTACATCTGACAGGGTCTTTGGCGATCGTCATACATTTTATTTTAATTTTCCGTCTTCTAAATTGTTATTTTCTGTCCTTTATGGGAGAGTTATTTTTAATTCAATAATTTGATTGACTGTGCAAAATTCTAGTAGAAACGGGTTTTATTAACACAATATGAATATTTTGCTATATTGCCTTTACTATTATAATTGCACATATTCTCTCGAGAATGCTAATAACAAGGTTATCATATTCTAAAGTTATTATTTTCCACACTTAAACAAATTGTTTTTAATATTTCTTTTGAACGAAATATTAAGTCTGAAAATATACGAAAATAAATGGTGGCTATTCTAACACCTGTCTTCTGTTATTCTTGAAACCGCTTGTGCTATAAGTCACGAAGCGTTGTCATGTTCGAAGTAGTAATTAGGGATATCTGCGCTAAATAATGTTGAAGCAGACATTTCCAATACTTCTTCTAGGATAGCAATTTAGCGGCCAGTTTTCATGCGGCCTTCGCATAAGTAGAACTCTCCCATGCTTGGCGCAGACACACAGCCCTAGATAATAACGCTATAACTGCTATATTTTAGTGTCGGTATAACGTATTCCAAATTATATGCTTTTTTTTAAACAACACTCATAATACCGTTCTCACCACTTATGCAAAAATAAAAAATATAGAAGCTCATTAGAGAGTTCTTTGGAAAATTTTCTCGAATCACGCATAGACTTTACTGTCTGTGGTACTATGTTTTCGATTATTTTTTTGCGCTTTAGCACCTAGTCCTGCTTCCTAAATAACTTTTTAACATTTAACGGTATTGCAGACTGTATATTTATTTTTCTTGTTATTTCAGCTGACGTAATCTTCTACAAATCCAATAGGACGATTTGTTCATGCCAAATGAACATTCGTATATTTTGGGTATCGCGTTTTAGAGTAAACTACAACGAAAGTTCCAAAAATCTAACCATCTAACAAATTCCAAACTCATCATTAAAGGAAATAGAGTTCTATTCCAAATCGTATTCAATTCCCAGATAAAGCACTCAATAAGGTCGATAATCATGCATTCTTAATACCAATAAATATCCGTTAACAGTGATTCTCGAAACAGTCCTACTCGTAACATGCACTTATCGGATATTTTCTTGTCGATTTCGTGCAGTAAAAAGTTTAACATGCCCTTTGACATGACCATGGATATTTCTAGGATGATCAGAACCTCGAACTCGTGCCTAACTCTAATCTGCCAACTAAATTATCTATGCCCTCAGAATAGTAGAACCAGCAATGTCCAATAGTCTTGTTATTTTACGATAACTTAAACGAGCTTCCTTTTCAAATTCGAATAATTTCCTGATATTAAACTAAAAAAACTGCTTATCTTACAGGCATACGAAAAATACCTTACAACATGAAAAAATAAAATGTCTTAAACTGTTTAGTTTTGTCCCATTTGCTAAAATTACATAAACAAACGTAAAGATAAACAAGTACAAAGTGTATTAGTTTCGTTAAGTTTGATTCAAATGTGTATACTGGGTGTTGCACCTTTTATGCTTTTCAATTTAAACTTACAACGACAGTTTCTCAGCGAGGGACGCATATTTAAAAAAATCAGATTTGATAATATTTTCACTATAATATTTCTTATTACATTAAAAATATGAGAATTCTTAATATGGAACAAAAATTAGCTAATACAATCCACAAAAAAAGCAGAAGAAAATCAGTAAATGTTTACAAAGGCAGACAAAGAGAACACAGTGATAACAATATATAAATCATGTTACGTAAAGAAAACTTTAGAATTTATATGGAAAGGAGATTACGAAGTTTTAATAAAAGATCCAATAGACAAATTCTAAAAACATATTAAATTCCAAATTGAAAACTCACCTAGCATCATACCAAAAAATGTTATTTTTAAATTAAACAATATGAACCCTCAACTACCTCAACTCTACGCTCTCATCAAATTACACAAAGAAGGATTAAGATCATCAGACCGGTACTGTCATATATGTCGGCAACAGCATATAAGATTAAACTTGAAGATATTTACCACTAAACACCATATCACTTTTTTTTATCTTCTCGACACACGTTTCGCTAACCATGTCCATCGCTAACCATCGCATAACCATGTTCACATAACCATAGCATCGCATAACCATGTTTCGCTAACCATCATCAGGAGATGATTTAATTTAATTCTAAAACTAAACTATGTTCTATTTATATGAAAACCCTACTTAACGAAGCGTGTAAAAATCATGAACCGTGAAGTTTACTAAACCTTACATTAATAATTGAACAAGTTGACTGAACGGAATAGGTCCTTTATCTCGGTTCATGATTTTCTTACATTTTTCTATTAGAATACTTTCATATGCATCCAAAGCCCTATTATCGTTAACACTTTTAATTAGTCTTAAATTACTAATATCTATACTGTGGTCATGTTCGATTGCATGTTGGGCAAAACAAGATTTTTCATTTCTCCTATATCTAATGTGGGCAATATGTTCTTTATATCTTGTCAATATGGATCTTTTTGTTTGCCCAATATACCTTCGATCACAGTCTTGACAACTATTTTCGTAAATCCCCGACTTTTCATCAAAGGATAAAGTAGATCAACATAAAAAGTCGCTGATTTACGTTAGGTAGGGTTTTCATATAAATAGAACATAGTTTAGTTTTATAATTAGATTAAATCATCTCCTGATGATGCTAACATGGTTAGCGAAACGTGCGTCGGGAAGTTAAAAAAAAAGTCATTTGGTGTTTAGTGGTAAATCTCTTCAAGTTTAGTGTTTCACCCCAAAGGTTCCAATAGAAGAATTGCGCATATAAGATATAAACTTTTTTAATAGTTATAATAAATAACTGCACCTCCAAACCTAAATACAGTATTAAAAATTCTAAGTAATGTCTGAATGATTGTGGCGTGTTCATATATTTTTTTCTTTTATTTGGGTTTTATTTTTAGTTTATTTTTTATTTTTTTTATTTTTTAGTTTAGTTTTGAAAACGGGGGGAGAATACCCTCCGAAACGTTAACGTTAAAAGTTTGTAACATTTTTTATAACATTTAATAATAATGTAATAATAATAATAGTAATGTCTGAATGGTTGTGGCGTGTTCATATATTTTTTTCTTTTATTTGGGTTTTTTTTTAGTTTATTTTTTATTTTTTTTATTTTTTAGTTCAGTTTTGAAAACGGGGGGAGAGTACCCTCCGAAACGTTAACGTTAAAAGTTTGTAACATTTTTATAACATTTTTATACCTTTAAAATTTTGTTCGTTAGGCAAATTTATTACAAAAAAGAATCACTGAGAAATTTGTCTCCGTTTGGTTTTTTGTTTTTACCCAGTGATTCTTTCTTTAGATAAGAACAGATATTTTTGATATTTTTTGAGTTTTAGATAGTGGCGAAAACCCCAAATAAAAGAAAAAAATATTAAAAATTCTAATAAAGTCTTTCATCTCGTTCTAATGAAAATTTAGAAATACTGAAAAATTCAAAAATTGTGTTTTTTGATGTCCAAAATTTATATCCAAGCATACCACCAGAAGACACGATCATGTTAGTGAAGAATTTATTAATTGCCCTTCCCCTGGCCTGGGTTGTCGGTGGCTGATGACCGTGGTTTGAAACCCACGTTAAGCTGTAGGTCCAGTCACTAAATAGCCTTGTAGTTGCTGATGTGTCTCTAACTTTACTCCTTAACCTTAACAATACAAATTTAAATTGAATTAAGCAAATTGCGGTTAACAACGGCTATCCAGTTTCAATAGTTGATAAAATAGTCTGTAAAAAATAAAAAAATAAAGCGCTTTCGGAAGCTTACCCTAGGATTTAAATTAAAGAATTTGGATTTAAAACTCTTTATTATTATGGACATATATCTGAAAAAGTTAAAAAATATTTCAACAGCATTAATATAAATGTAACCTTTAAACCGAACAATTCTCTAGGAAAATTTTTTAAAAACTATACACAAAAAACGGGGAGAGGCTATAAACCAGTCGTCTACCAAATGAATTGTGGCTCATGCACAAGTGCAGCGGTCTAAATAAAATTGACTTAATATACGTAGAACATCCTATTAAGGAAAAACATATATTTAATAATGATTTTAAAATCTTACACATAAGGGACCTAAGGGTACCGAACTGCATTTACTAGAATGTTTGGAAATAAACCGTCACAATACATATATGTCCTTCTTAAGGACCAAAAATACTTCAACCATTGTCCGCTATTAAATATGTAAAAAAAACAGTTTGGGTAAGGGTTCTGGGAATTCCTTAAATTACTTAATTACTCAGTACCTACTATTTGTCACAATACAATTTCATTCTTTGTCCAAAGAAGTTACATTGAACCAAACGCGTTATGTTTTAGATAAAAATTTAAGTGGAAATTAGACAACTTTGTTTTATTTATACAAGTTAGAATGAATTTCCATCAAGAAAATTCCGCAACCATCCTCAGTGATTCTAGGTAGTACAAACTCGTACTGAAGACGAATCAGAATGTTGGTCTCATCTAAAGTGGAAGTCAACAGTGTTGCCAGATTGAATGTCCTGTCACAATTTTTATTACTTTATTTACAACCCTCGTAAACCCAAAAAACGTAACTGTCATACCCCCTTTCCTTAAATATTCAATCCTAATGTAAATACTTAAAGTGTCAATACATTGTGATGGATAAATAGTGGTGGCTGACCCTGTATAAAAACTTATAGTCAGACATCATTAGAAGTAATTATCATAATTAGCAGCAATTTCTTTTTCTTATAAAGGGATTCGAAAATAGTTTCATTAGGCATATTAAATAGTAACTAATTTCTAATATTAAATTAGAAAAAATAATATCTATCTAATATTTGTTAAACATTTTTAAACAGTACTATGTAAAATAATACTTGACATAAATAGTAAAAGAGTAAAAATTATATTAGTTTAACCGGTTGGAGATAATTTACTCATACTTTACTTCAATATTTTCGTATTAAATCACCGTTATGGATGTTAGAAGGTGAACAACGGATACGTATTGCAGGTGTTTAGTGTCATCTCAATAAAATCATAACAATCAGGTTTGGTACCAATGTTCAAAGTGAAAGAGAAATGTTTTCAGGCAAAAGAATATTAAATGTTAACCTACATAACAATATTATATCAGCTCTGGAACGTACACTTTCATACATTATATAAACTATTCTGCTACTATAAGATACCAAATATAGGAAATTAAATAGTCTTCATTTTATAGAAAAACAGTATATTTGCAATGTAATTAATGATTTCTAACATTTAAGTCTTATTTCAATTTAATAGCTATTCTCATGTATGAAATGTAGATTTTTATGTGGGGTATTTCTTATTTGGAGTTATTTAAGGAATTTTAATTTAAAGATGAAGAGGAATTTAATTTTTTGAGATGAAGATTTGTTGTAACTACCCGGTGTAACACCAATGAGTATACCAGGAAAATTAATGGGTTGTTCCATAATTTCTCGCCATTCTTATAATTCGTTTGTTTTTCTTCAATTTTTATTTTCTTTGACCAAGGATATAAATGCATTCAACAGCCCTTTTCTAACTCTACAAAATTATTACCATCATTTTTCCGAAAAACTTTATTCAAATTAAGTTGCAGGTTTTTGAAATGGAAATTCCAAGCGGCAAAAACTTTCTACACTTGCTATATTTTACCTTTCGTCGTTGTCAAAAAGTTACAGAAGCAGTTCGAGACATTTACGCCGTATATGGAGAGGAAGCTATAGCCGATCGAATTCTTCGAGATTAATTTGCCAAGTTCAAAGATGTCACGTCGACTTGGACGAGACGCCCCGCCCTAGTGTACCTTCCGACTTCGATGATAATCATCTTAAAGGACTTTTGAAGGAGGATGGCTATAATTGGAAAAAAATATAGACTGCGGTCTTGCGATAATCTCTCAATAATTTCAATCTATGGGATATACTCAAAAACTCGGAGCTTGGGTGCTATACAAACTCACCAACGACGACAAGGAAAATCGTTGCAACAGAGCTGCTAAAAATTTTGTCCGACATCGAGCAACACGCAGCCATAATCAACGGTTGTAGTACAGAATCGTTACGGGAGATGAGGAATGGTATCTCTACGTCAATATGAAGCAGAGGAAGGAGTGGGTGGCTAGAGAAGACACGCTAAAGCTGAAACTGAAGCAAGATTTACATTCTAAAAATGCTGTAGAAGAACAAGACGGTCGACAAGGTATGCTACTTCGCCCAGTTGCACCGTGAAAATGACGTTAGTCAACTGAAATTATCTGATCGACAATGCCATGTCATCTTGTTCCAGGACAATGCACGATCTCATACATCAAACATCGTTAAGCAGGTTCTGAATGATCTCGAATGGGAGATTCTTATACATCCGCCGTACTCTCCAGATCTTGCGTCAACCGATTATTACTTCTTCCACTCGCTGTCTAACTAAATGAATGTCCAAGTTCTTTGAGTTCAGGGTCGGCGATTTCTGGTGAAACGGCATCAATTCATTGGGCGAGAGGTAGAAGCAAGTCGTGAACAGTGACGGCGAATAGCTTATTTAAAAATTTGATAAATTTGTTATAATTGATAATAAGGATAATAGAAAACGATTCAAAAGGAAAATTAGATAGCACGCAGGCAGGAAAATTATAAGGATTCATCATATGTACATACAATGTTCAAAAAATAACATAACTTAAAATAAAACACAATTTATTTATTCCTTCAAATTTATTTTGTCTCTTCAGATTAACTTCCTCTCACTGTAATACACTTACTTCAATATTTTTTCCAGTTTTCGAAACAGTTTTCATACTGTATTTCTAGTATTGCTTTAAAAACGACCAGCCAATTCTCTTAAATTATTTCTAAAGTCTTAAAACATCGCTCACGAAGTGATTTGTTTAATCGGAGAACAATAAAATGTCACACTGTGTCATATCTGGTAAATGCAGGGCTTGCGGAACGATATTTGTTTGATTTTTAGCGAAAAATTAACGGGTAATAATTGAGGTGTACAATAGTACGTTAGCATAATACAAAAATCATATGACGCATAACGTTTAAATAATATTATTTATTAGTTGCTTGACCAATTGGGAGAAACATTGTCTAAAATATCACGACGGTTGAAAAGCGTTAACATTTTATTTTTGACTGGTTTTGACGTTTTTTCGGCTTTGTTTTATCTTTAGCACGATACTCGGTTAATTCTTGGTTAACTGGTTCTGAGTCATAAGCATATGGCACATTTAATTTGAATTAAAGCCACACTTATTTGAGCCACACTGAATTTCATTCAGTTCACATCTTTTTTATTCATATTCATTTTTATTCATATTATCATATACTTGTTTAAGATCAATAAACAGTATATATAGTAGTTTCAGTGGCGGGTCGTGGGTTTTTAAAGTGGGAGGGCGTAGACGAAAATAGTGCTGCTAAAAAAATTTTTTACTTTCCCCTTCCTCTTTTTTACTTTTCGTGTTATTGAAACCCTATACATGAGGTGAACCAGGAAAAATGAGTTAAAGGAAAGAAACTGAACCGAAATATAATATAGTGTTTTGCTCTGAAAAATTGTTTACTATGATAAATGGTGGAGGGGCGACGCCCCAACGCCCTCCCTCACTCCCGCTTACGAGACGCCACTGACTAGTTTACTTTGTGTTCATTGCGAATAGTTTGCATTTCCTTTAGGATAACATTCTGGTTTGTTACTGATCTGTTACAACTAAACCCAGCCTGGTAATCTCCTACAACTGCTTCAGTATAATATCACCATACCCTTAACCATTCAGCATTAACCTTCTCCTCAGTATTTAATATAAGCGTAATTCTACAAATGAAAAGTTCTTTTTCTTACGTAGTAGGACTAATAGTGTTTTGCACCATTCATTTGGCATTTCTTCTTTTTCCCATATTATTTTAATAAGCTACACTTAAATATTAAATGACAATAATTTATCAACCAGCAATATTTTGCCAATTCAATATTTTATCAACCGACGAAGCTTGTTTCACGGGGAATACGACTGTAAATAGTTTCAACAGTTAATTTAATAAAATAATTAATCAGATGTTTTAATGTGACGTGAATCGTTTAAAAAATGTTATGATGTGAAAAACGAGTGCTATAAATTTCAACTTTGACAATAAACTACAATAATGTGTAAGTTTTAATTTTATTTTGTAGCAAAACAAACCAAATTTACTCTGAAACTTATGGAATAAATAGCCCTAAAATATTACATTTTATCTACTAATATCTTAAGAGGCCAATGAAACAAAAACCTGAATTTTGACATATGATATTTATAAACGTCAATTGTTAGGAAAATTTCTAAACTGTTTTCGGAAATGGTTGCGGGATATATGTTTTGAGGAAACATTTTATTCAAAATGAAGAATCGTTGGTGAATTTACGAAAACTATTTCCCTGACACGTTGGTTAACGTAAGTAATAGAGTTTGATAGAGAGCAGTCCTAAACTCGAAGAGACTTATCACTAAACACCAAATTACTTTTTTAAACTTCTCAGTGGGTGTTTCGCTAACTACATTAGCATCATGAGGAGATAATTTAAACTTAAATCATCTTCCAAAATCTAACCAAATCACTTTTTTAAACTTCTTGACACGCGTTTTCATAACCATGTTAGCATCAGAACACAAAGAAATTCATGGTAATACCATTTGATCCCCAATTGGCAAGAGGACTAGACAAAATTTTGAAAAAAGTGGACATTAAGGTTGTGAACAAACCATATAATAAATTAAGAGAAGTCCTGGGTAATCCAAAGGATAAAGTAGGGCAACATGAAAAGTCGGGGATTTCCGAAATTAGTTGTCATGACTGTGATCGAAGGTATATTGGGCAAACAAAAAGATCCATATTGACAAGATATAAAAACATATTGCCCACATTAGATATGGGAGAAATAAAAATCTTGTGTTGCCCAACATGCAATCGAACATGACCATAGTATAAATATTAGTAATTTAAGACTAATTAAAAGTGTTAATAATAATAGGGCTTTGGATGCATATGAAAGCATTCAAATAGAAAAATGTAAGAAAATCATGAACCGAGATAAAGGATCGATTCCTTTCAGTCAACTTTTTCAGTTATTAATGCAAAGCTTAGTACAATTCACGGTTCATGATTTTTACACGCTTCGTTTGGTATGGTTTTCATATAAATAGAACATAGTTTAGTTTTAGAATTATATTAAATCATTTCCTGATGATGCTAACATGGTTAGCGAAACGTGTGTCGAGCAGTTCAAAAAAGTGTTTTGGTGTTTAGTGGTAAATCTCTTCAAGTTTAGTGTTTCACACCAAAGGTTCCAATCGAAGAATTGATGTAATTTAATATATATTAAATCATTTTATAGATTAAATCATCTTCTGATGATGCTAATATGGTTAGCGAAACGCTCGACGAGAAGTTTAAAAAAGTGATTTGGTGTTTAGTAGTAAATCTCTTCGAGTTTAGTGTTTTACACCATTAAAAAATTGAGAAAGTAAATCGTTAAAAAAAACTAACAATATAAATTTTATTTAATATGTCATATATTTTATATAGTATGTTATATATTTTATATAGTATGTTATGTATTTTATATAGTATGTTGTTTATTTTATATATACCATAAACCATACTTTGCTTAATCAAAAAATTTGTTCATCTTATAAGATCAGTTGCAGAATGATCTGAAATTATGTCAAAGATATTTCATATCCCACTTAAAAAATATATTTAAATAAAAACAAGCAGAGCTCTTGGTCTAAAACACCGGTGTAACTTGTGAAATACGAAAACCCATTTGACATATATTGTAAAAGGATGTAAATAATATTGTTTTTAAGTACTGAAAATATTTCACTCAAGCTCCATCGAAACTTCTCATTAAATGACCGTTATAGATGGTGGTAGGTGAATGCCAGATGGTACGTACTATATTTTGCAGCTGTTGTAGTGACCATTATAATCATAAAATCTGGTTTAGATACTATGAGTTATGGAATATATGATTTTAGTTTTAATTAAAATTGCTAATTCCAAAACAAAAGCATCCGGGTTTACTTTGTCGGTCATAAAGCTTTTAAATTAGAAGGTGATAAGTTTTCTGCAGCCGCTCAGTTCTCAGTTAGGCTGCACATGGAAAATATACAACTGACTCCTATAACATACGCAGCCTCGTTAAGGTGGACACATGGAATGTTGTAATTGAAGACAAGATATCCCCTTGGGAAGTGGTTGGTCTGTCTAAAACCAATCTCAAACGAAATGGACACTTTAAGACAACACACAGCAATATAATGTACTTCTTAAGTCATGAAACACATAGCCAACATGGAGTGGAATTTATAATATCCAAGAAGAGCACAAATCCGCACTCGGTTATCACTGCGTCAACAGCTAATCGATTTCTATAAAACTTGTCACAAAACCTATACAGCTCAACCTCACATAGGTTTATGAACCTCGCACCTATTAGTCAGGTTGCAGAAGAGGAAATTGAGGAGTTCTACTCAGACCTCGAACAAGAAAAGTCGAGAATACCGGGAAGGGAAAAGTGGGATCTATTCAAACAACTGACGATCACCTTAAAAATATCTTACAAATTATAGGAAGAATGTCTCTTTTCCAAACCCCACCTGAGGTGTTTCGAAATGTTTAGATTGGAGCGAATACTTAGGATCCAGTGGATCGGGAAACGCACTAATGAATCAATTTTGACCGAACTCAACATCATTGAAAGACTCAGCAAATCAAAAATCCATACCGAAGTATTTCGGCCACATCACGCGAAGAGATAATGATTCCCTTGAAAAGCTGATCAAGTCAGCTTAAACAATCCTAAAAACTTTGACTCTTAATCTCTAAGTTAATCTCTCAACTCTAAACTTGTATATCTGGATTGAAAATTATTAGGGATAGAATTGAGAGAGATAGAGGGGGATAGGAAGGTAGTTACTAAAGAAAGTTCTATAATAGAGAATCAAGCCACTGGATGAAAATAAGCCTGAATGGTATCTGAGGAAGTAGGGGAGTGGGAGTTAAGAGATATGGTCGTGTTCCAGTAGAGACTAACTTTTTATAAAGCCGGTATTCAAATCGGAGGAATCCATGATATGGGAGTACTACGTAGAACATCCAGAGGATTCGGAGGTGGCGGAAGGAAGAAAAAAAATGTGTTGCTTGCGACATAGTTGATTTTAAAGCCATCAGTTTTTTCTGTGGCCTTTTTCTATTATATTTAAATTTTTGTTCATCGAATTAATTTTCTTTATATTGTTGTTCGGTATTTTATGCATCTTATTTCAGCTATATTAAGTCCCCAGAGACACTATTTGAAACGCCTCACACCTTCAGGTATTATGTAACCTTTGTAACGACATGCATAGTACATATGCTGAAAAGAAACTCTGGAGTCGAACGAACGTAAAAGTATTTTGATGCAAAAGAAGAATATTTTGAAAATTAATTATGACAGTATTAACAAATAGTTTGCTTTGTTGCTTTCATAAACATTTACAGTGACTTATGGTCCAATTTAATTTTATACCAACTGTGTGACCTAAAAAAAAGGGCAATATTGAATTCAAATTTAAGATTTAATAACATATTAAGCCGGAGTGGTGAAAAACTACGAAAAGGATTTCCGTCATTTTGCAGAGCAACTAAAATACTAAAAAGATACTAAAAAAGTAAAGAGTCGAAAAAGTGTAATTGTTCAGATTTGGCTGTTTTTGTATACATTTCGGTATGATGAGAAAGTTTGAAAATTATGTATGTTGGTTATATATGAGAACATGTATTAAAACAAATAATTATATCAAAAATCTAATGCGCATTAATCAATTGCATCTAAATTCATTGCTTAGCGTAACTCATATCAAAAGTAAGGGAAATAATGTCAGGGGTAATTACTATAGTAACCTGTTAGAACCTTATCAGTATTTATGCGGAAAAATCTGAAATTAAAATACTATAAAATATATTACTTATAAAATATCATAAATATAAATGAATTGTGTGAGATATAAAGTAACTTCAATTATCTTGATTATAAATTAACAGTATATCCAATTAAATCCCCTATATCATTTAGAAAAACAGTATTCTGCAATGCAATCAACGATTTCTAACCTCATTTTAGTACTATTAAAGTTGTCAAACAAGACAGCTAGCAATCTCGCGCTTCGTAGACGCAAACCTCTCAACGGAAAGTGTGAAAATTAATGGATTTTCTCATTGAATCGTCTCCCAAGAGAATAAAAATCATTAATAGTCTGGCTAACGCCTGGTGTACTACTTTGAATCAAATTAATTCGAACAATAACTACTCTCGGTGCCTTTTTTCTCACCATTTACAATGTAATAAAGACAAGTAAATTGTAAAAAATACAGGGACGGATTTATACTTTCAGTGAAACAACAATGGGTATCGTCATTCACTGTTATTCTATTTCACTTAGTTTTGAATATGTCACACAATTTTGAATATACGTCATACTTATGGTCTAAAGAGTAAGAAATACTTAATAAATTAATTCCCCTAAGCTACTGTGCTTAGCTACTTGACTACGCAACTGTATAAAAAATACATAATTTTCCAATAAGTGTTTTAATTTTGAAAAGTCATATCGGCAACACTGTATGATATGTACCATGTGATCAAAATTGACCGTGACTTGGCATTTCTTTGCAATTTTAATACGAAATACGAAAATTCAATAAGAAAGATTTGCATCATAGAACTTCTTTTAAACCTGGTACTTCAAACATATAATATTCGTCACTGTTAACTCAAAAAGGTTCCGCCTGTCCATACTAAGCTTGGACTAATGAAAAACTTTGTCAAACCCATGGACAAAGAAGGTAATGGTTTCAAGTACATAAAAAAAATATTTCCTCAATTAAGTGATGCAAAACTAAAAGAGAGCATATTTAATGGACCTCAGATAAAAAAATTTCTTGGTGATTTCCATTTTCAAGAAAAATTAAATGGAAAGGAATTCACAGCTTTGAAGTTTTTTGTAAATGTAGTAAAAGGGACAACAAGAAAGATGAATACTACAAAAACTACATAGATGAACTCTTGAAAGCCTATGAAATACTAGAGTGTCGCATGTCCTTAAAAAAACATTTTTTGACACTCCCATTCAGATTTTATTCCGAAACATTTGGGTGCTGTAAGCGATCAGCAAGGAAGGAGGTTTCACCAGGGCATCAGAATGATGGAAGCAAGATACCAGGGACGCTAGAACCCATCTATGTTGGGCGACTTCCACGACTGCTAGTTTTCTAAAAGACATAATGCTTTTAATGCATTTAGATCGATTTAACACGTTTTATATGTTTATATTAAATAAATATTTGATTGTAAAATTATGTCGTTTTCTTTTTTTCCCACCACCGACTTCCTGTTATAAAAAAAACTGTACCTGTTACAGTAATTCGCTAATTATTTTCGGATTTAGAACTACAAAACACTTTATGTGCATCTATTTTCATCAATGTCACCTCAAAAAAGTTTAAATTTGTTGACCTGTGTAATTAGACGATCTGTCTTATTGTGATAAAATATCTCAGAGGTGTTGAACACATAAAAGTTTCTGAGTTTAAATAAATTATTGCTCACGTCGGTTACAGGATTAAAAGAAGACTCTGTAGAGTATTTCTCCGATATCCAAAAAAACGACGCCGAACAATAATTCTCTAATTTACTCTAAACTGTAAGTGTGCAACAAAAAACACTGAAGAACTTTTACTATTTTATATTTATGTTTCGTTTTTTCTAACAAAATATGCCAAAGAAAAGAGTTAAAAAAAATTGTTTTTATCATGTTGGGAGGTATTTGTCGTATTCTACTAACATGAACAGTATTGTTGTGATTCTGTTAAATCTCCTAAAATGTCATTAGTTCACACAACACATTGTTTCAAGCAATTATAACAAATTGTTTATGTGAAAAGAAAATTAAGTTTTTTGTGAAATAGTGAATTAATTACAAGAGTGAAAAATCTTCGCCATGATTTCCGCGAAAAAAATCCCAAGGTTATTAAATTACCAATCGAAAAGCTGTGATAGGAATTATCATTTTAAGCAAATATATGTATATATATATATATATATATATATATATATATATATATATATATATATATATATATATATATATATATATATATATTTGGGAAATAATAATTGGTACTATTTAATGAATAAAGTGCAAATAAAGTAATATACATTGTTAAACCATTTTTTTTTTAAATTAAGAGTCATCCTCAGCAGTGCAACTTCGCATTAAGCAATTAAGATAATCCCCATGACAAAGGGTGTTAACAACAAAAATTATTTCAGTGTGTGTATATTTAAATCTTTGAATATAAAACTAATAGGAAGAAACCTTGCCAATCTTAATGCACGTATAAATGGAGATGAAAACGGCTATATTGAATCACCATAGATGACTCATTGTTTTGGAATTTTGGTAGTTGGTGTCAACAATTTAGAAGTTTATTAGTAGATGTGTGCAATTTTAGGGTGTTTTAATCAGTAAGTGCCGAATAAGTATACTGGAATACTCTTTTTGTGTCTTCTAGTGCAAATACATATTAATACTTATTATACATAGAGGTAGACACATAAAATATGGTTAGTTGTGCGTCTGGTGGTTGTTCCCTGACACAAAAAAAATCAAAATTCAGGTATAACATTACAGGTAAGTGCTTTTAATTGTAAATTTTCCAATTATTTAAAAATAAAAACGTATTTTGTTTCAATGATATTTTAAGGTTATGAAGTAAACATATCGCCTGGTATGCATAGGCGTAGTCAAATTTATTTAGGAAAAATAATA
Organism: Cosmopolites sordidus; assembly: GCA_031761425.1. Classification (NCBI taxonomy): domain Eukaryota; kingdom Metazoa; phylum Arthropoda; class Insecta; order Coleoptera; family Curculionidae; genus Cosmopolites; species Cosmopolites sordidus. The sequence goes on along the minus strand of JARFXV010000477.1, from coordinate 186,634 downwards.
TAATTATAATATTATTCAAGATAGTGATTATTTATTTTAGAACTTAATTTTTTTACGTATGTTCTAAAATGTTTAGTTTTCTGAAATTCTGGGCATTCATAATTTTTTAGTTTTCGTTTGATTCATATAAAGCATGTTACATTACTCATATAATCTATAAAATATAACTAATCATAGAGTGTTACTTTTTTTATAATCCTTTTCAGAAATGATTATACTAATAAATGTAAATGTTACTTCCATTGTGATTTGGATTTCATGTTATTAAACCAGTTCATCTTTTTTCAAGATTTCCCAAATATGGCAAATAGAAGAACACAATGGATTAATTTTATTAAAAATGTTGACTATTCCAAATCACAGCAGGTTTTTATGTTTCTATCATGTTGCTGAGGACTGTTTTGATCGAACATCTAAGGTAAAAGTGAGACTACTACCAAATGCTGTTTCAACAATTGAAGTGGACCGTTTAAAATATGTAATTTTTTTATTTTATCATTTTGATAAATATCTTTCATAGCATTTACTCTTGAAAATTTTTTTTGGTTGTGAAAAATGAGTTTATTCTCGAGTTTATATCTAACACTTTAGTTTATTTAGTGACATTTACACTACAAGAATTGATTATATTTGCAAAATCGGTGTAGTAGATGAAAAAAATTGTAGAACATATATAAAGTTAATTTTGTTTAAGGGACATTAAACACTGAACAACTAATTACAGAAAGGATATATGTATTTCAATAATAAATAAATTAGGAAATATTATGGCTTTTTATTTCGTTTAAGAATATATATATATATATATATATATATATATATATATATATATATATATATATATATATATATATATATATATATATAAATATACACCCGCACTTCACGTTGGTGCTTTGTCGTTCCCCCTGCTGATGACGGCTTAAGCCAACCCAGAAACCGGTCCTTGGAGACGCTTACTGGAGCTTTGGATGGCGAATGGGAGAACGACAAAGCACCAACGTGGAGTGCGGGTGTATTTTCTCTGTTTTTAATATCTTTCTCCACGAGCCCACTTCATCATTATTTTTGAACAGACCTGGTACTTACCCGAAGTTAGACGGGCCACGAACGGTCCCGCACAGTTTGCCGGTCGCGGTTGTTTACCACAGGATGGCAGGGTTGCATGTGATTGTGCCGCCAGTCGACATGGCCGATTTACATAATGTCATGGCTTTAGTCCTTCCCTTCATCCGCTCTCCAGGCGTTCAGCTTGAGCCCAGCTGATGACGGCTTAAGGCCGAAAACCGGTCCTGGGAGACGCGTGCTGGTGCTTTGGATGGCGAAAGGCAAAGCACGACAAAGTTCGGGTGTATTTTCTTTGTTTTTAATATCTTTCTCATCGAGCTCACTTCATCATTATTTTTGAACAAACCGGAAACACTAGTCGGCCATATGCAGCTATTTTTCCGGTCCCACTTACAGGATCATATGCTCTCCTCCCTATAGTTTTATATTCAAATATTTAAATACCGTCTATAACTAAAATTATATTCTGTACGCGTATATCCCGATATGCATCTTATTTATGGAGAAGCTTCGGCCAACCAGATTAAAAATATAACAGGGCTTTTTCAATGTGTTCGGAAGAATAGATTAGAACAGTGCTAGGCTTGCATGAACTCAAACGGTGGACATTTTAAACATTTATTTTAATAAAACAATTAATCATGTGTTTCCTAATGTGACGTGAATCGGTTAAAATCTGTTATGGTATGAAATATTAGTGCTAAAAATTTCAACTTTAACATTACACAATAATAATATGTATGTTTTTCTTTTGTTTTGTGGCAAAACAAACCAAATTTATGCTAAAACGTATGGAATAAATAGCTATAAAGTTGTATTCCAATCTCGACTTTCACGATTATTTGGGGATAGAATGAAATATATTCTCTGAAGATTTCAAACGATTTCGAGTTGATAGAAAAAAGTTATAGCTGTCTCAAAACAGCTATTTTCCAAAAATGGATTGGTAATTTTGCGACGTCATATATCTAAAGAATTGAGGCAATCAATGAAAATTAGGGTAGACACCAATAGAATATACCTAGACATAAAATATGAGCCATTGTTCAACCTTCTACGTCAAAAAATTCATGTCTGGGAATGTTTTAAAAATAGGCGAAAGTTCGCTAAAACACCGATTCAGTTAAAAACGCCCATCCAAGCCGGATTTAAGTTTGAAACAAAAGCTTATTATTTTTTCCTCTAAAATACAAGGTCAGTGGAGAAGAACGCCGTTCGGTTCAAGTCTCTAAGTTATATAGAGCCTGAGTTAAAAAAATCTGAAAAAGACGAAAAAATTGACTTTTTTAGGATCATCTGCTTTAACATTTTCAGGATCACTGACAATGACCACTAAAAGTACTGAAATCACTACTTTTCTGCCCTACTTTCGGAAAAAAAAATTGCCAGTCAAATTGCTGACCCACACCCGCACGGTTTCGTCGAAAAGTAATGAATCTGCCCATATATATATATATATATATATATATATATATATATATATATATATATATATATATATATATATATGTATATATATAATATATATATATATATATATATATATATATATATATATATATATATATATATATATATATATATATATATATAATACAGTCGACATGGCCGATTTACATAATGTCATGGCTTTAGTCCTTCCCTTCATCCGCTCTCCAGGCGTTCAGCTTGAGCCCAGCTGATGACGGCTTAAGGCCGAAAACCGGTCCTGGGAGACGCGTGCTGGTGCTTTGGATGGCGAAAGGCAAAGCACGACAAAGTTCGGGTGTATTTTCTTTGTTTTTAATATCTTTCTCATCGAGCTCACTTCATCATTATTTTTGAACAAACCGGAAACACTAGTCGGCCATATGCAGCTATTTTTCCGGTCCCACTTACAGGATCATATGCTCTCCTCCCTATAGTTTTATATTCAAATATTTAAATACCGTCTATAACTAAAATTATATTCTGTACGCGTATATCCCGATATGCATCTTATTTATGGAGAAGCTTCGGCCAACCAGATTAAAAATATAACAGGGCTTTTTCAATGTGTTCGGAAGAATAGATTAGAACAGTGCTAGGCTTGCATGAACTCAAACGGTGGACATTTTAAACATTTATTTTAATAAAACAATTAATCATGTGTTTCCTAATGTGACGTGAATCGGTTAAAATCTGTTATGGTATGAAATATTAGTGCTAAAAATTTCAACTTTAACATTACACAATAATAATATGTATGTTTTTCTTTTGTTTTGTGGCAAAACAAACCAAATTTATGCTAAAACGTATGGAATAAATAGCTATAAAGTTGTATTCCAATCTCGACTTTCACGATTATTTGGGGATAGAATGAAATATATTCTCTGAAGATTTCAAACGATTTCGAGTTGATAGAAAAAAGTTATAGCTGTCTCAAAACAGCTATTTTCCAAAAATGGATTGGTAATTTTGCGACGTCATATATCTAAAGAATTGAGGCAATCAATGAAAATTAGGGTAGACACCAATAGAATATACCTAGACATAAAATATGAGCCATTGTTCAACCTTCTACGTCAAAAAATTCATGTCTGGGAATGTTTTAAAAATAGGCGAAAGTTCGCTAAAACACCGATTCAGTTAAAAACGCCCATCCAAGCCGGATTTAAGTTTGAAACAAAAGCTTATTATTTTTTCCTCTAAAATACAAGGTCAGTGGAGAAGAACGCCGTTCGGTTCAAGTCTCTAAGTTATATAGAGCCTGAGTTAAAAAAATCTGAAAAAGACGAAAAAATTGACTTTTTTAGGATCATCTGCTTTAACATTTTCAGGATCACTGACAATGACCACTAAAAGTACTGAAATCACTACTTTTCTGCCCTACTTTCGGAAAAAAAAATTGCCAGTCAAATTGCTGACCCACACCCGCACGGTTTCGTCGAAAAGTAATGAATCTGCCCATATATATATATATATATATATATATATATATATATATATATATATATATATATATATATATATATATATGTATATATATATATATATATATATATATATATATATATATATATATATATATATATATATATATATATATATATATATATATATATATATATATATATGTATATATATATATATAATATATATATATATATATATATATATATATATATATATATATATATATATATATATATTATATATATACATATATATATATATATATATATATATATATATATATATATATATATATTATATATATACATATATATATATATATATATATATATATATATATATATATATATATATATATATATATATATATATATATATATATATAGATATGGTGCCAACGTTCGTCTCCGCCCAGCTGTGGAGGCTTTTTAGTCTTTCTAGCCTTTCAGCCGTCATCAGCCGTGTTCCAGAGGAACGCAAGAGCAGTTGGGAGAGACCATCGAGGCCAAGCCATGTCAACTGGTCATTTTGATGTGGGGTCGTAATAGCACACAACTCACACCATCATACGTGAAATGCTCGTAGCATCAGGACTACCCGTAACATTCTGTCTGCAACCTCGGGTACAGTACCAGCTATGCCCACAAGATAGTGTAACGGGACCGTGGAAGGAAATATTACAGAAATGTTTTATACTTTTATCTGACTTGATAAAATCTGCGTAAATGCTGCATAAACGCAAAGAGATGAGTGCTAGTTACAACTTCAATCATTACGAAATCGCACATTTACAGTTCCGTATCTAAAAAATGAACTGCTGAATGCAAAGCAAGTTTATATTACTACATAAGCAGTAAGAAGGAAGTTGGTTTAAATCCAAAACGTCCTACCGAAGTCGATCAGCTTCTTCCACATCAAAAAACAGCCCGGTTACAATTTGTACAAGACCATGCAGATTGGGATGAACTTGAATGGAGTAAAATTATTTTCTTAGATGAAATACAAATACAATTGTGGAAGCCTGATGGACATGATCGAGTCTATAGAAGGACTGGGGAATGATATGATGCATATAATCTCGATGAAAAAACCGTGGGTATGATAGATTTGTGCTAATGCACGCTAATGCTGGCGCCCATGTTGACGAAACAGTGTTCCAGTACTTACAGGAAGTCGAGATTGCGTCGTTTGATTGGCCATCTTTAAGTTCCGAATTAAATCCTTTCCAACAGCTATGGGATATTCTCAAATGCCGTATACGAGCTCGAAATCTAGCTCCTAATTCAGTTAAAGCATTACGAAGTTTTGTTTGTTCAATTAAATGTAAGAAAAAATACGCTGTGTTTCATTCCATCCCCCACGACTATGTTCTACCGCCATCTTATGTAAAGAAAATGGTACTACTGTACATATGACACTTCAAAGTAACAAACTTAAGAGTGTAATAAAAATTACAGAACTTTTACGAACAAATATAAAATAAAACTAAGAAAAAGTACGCAATATTTTTGTCCAGCACTTGTTATGTATGTTTTTTATATTTTTTCTAAGTATTGAAATACTGATGTTTATAGCGTGTTTAAAAATAATACATTGTTTCTTCTACCTATTCTTAATTTTTTTCTACTCTCGTCACCAATATTTTTACTGTCAATTCATTACGAGCAAACTTTTCAAAGGAGTAAGATTTGCTAGCTCGTGTTCCTTGACTATGAACCGAAGCAAGCCAACAAATTTGTGAAAACAATTTTTTTCCAAAATTTTCCATAAGTGAGAAAAGTGCATTTTTTCATCGGTAGAAAAAGGTGGATATAACATTTGTACCCTAGTTTTTGTTTCTTTTATAGCCCTGCATGAATTTCGAACATATCTTATATAGGGAAGAAAATTTCGTATTATATCAAAATGACCACGATGTACGCAAGTTGGGACATTTGAGGCACGTAGGTTGGGATACTACGTGTTCTCATATTTTCTCGAATCTTCTAGACTATTCCATCGAGTTACATGGAATTTTCTGGAATTATGGTCTAGAATATTCCATCCAATTATATCGAATTTTCTAGAATTTTCTAGAAAATTTTGAAATATTCTATAAAACCGTATCAGAAGAATTACATGGAACTTTCTAGATTATTCCATGGATGAATGACATTCGAAATCTTTCGAGAACATTCCAAAATCGTAAGCTTCAAGATGTTCTATCCCCACCACTGGACATGTCTTCACGATCAGCTGGGCTCAATAAGGAGCCTCATATCTGCGATAGTTCAATTTTTGCCAGTGAAGAAGTGAAAACAAAAATTAATAATCAAACAAAAGAAAAGAATAAAACAAGTAAGTGTAAGAAAAAGTAGAAAAGTGGTAAAACAAAAATAAAAGTGAAAGGTAGTTATTTAAAAGAGTAAATAAGCTATTTATTGAATTTTCAACAAACAAAGCGAACAAATGGCAAGCCGTGAAGCAAGAACAACTGGTCAAGGTGTTTCTGATTTTGACTCATTGCTTCGAGCGCTGAAAGATATCAAAATCGAAAATAAGGGTATCAGACTCACTGCTCGTGCCTACAAATTGAGCAAACCTAGTTTGTCGCACTATATTGTAAAATTGGATAAAGAAGTTCTAGACATTTCAAATATGTCTTATGAAGAGTCGATCCCTATCGCTCGTCATAATGCATCATATTCGACGCTAAAGATTATACGACTTTTTTATTCATTTTATTCACACATTTTCAATAGTTTTGTTTTTTGATTCCATAGGTGTTCAATAACGAACAAGAAGAAGTTTTGGTCGGATATCTGCGATGCTGTCATATCTATTACGGCTTAAGCATAAACGAATTGAAACAATTAGACCACGAATTTGCGCGCAAACTGAATATAGAATATCCAGCATCATGGGATACTGATGAAATGGTTGGACAATCTTGGTACTACGGCTTCATGCTGCGGCACAAAAAACTTTCTTTGCGCATGCCCCAACAAACAAATCTCAACCGGATCAAACCCTTCTGCAAAGAAGATGTCGACCCATTTTTCATCATTAAAGTGTGCTTTTCGATTTCTTTTTTTTTCCTTGCTTTATTTTTCTGAGAAGGAATAAGCACAACTGTTTCATGGATAATATCTCATCAGGAAGTGATGCCGCCTGCAATGAATAGTGCTGGATGCAGCAGAAAGATGTTGTTAAATATATGAAGCATTTTATCAATAACAGTCACTCATCGACAAACAAACCGACACTGCTTTTTCTTGATAATCATAGGTCTCATTTATCTATTGAACCAATTGTCTTGGTATTGAAAAACGGCGTTCATATGCTTTCTTATCCACTTCATTATTCTCACAAAATGCAACCATTGGAAGTTTCAGTTTATGGTCCAGTCAAGGCATACTACAAGACCGAATGTAGCGGTTGGCAAAAATCTAATGTAGGAAAGGCACTGGATATTCGACACATCCCTGAACTCGTTTGCAAAACTCTGAATTTACCCTTTTGTCCAAAGAACATCAAGTCTGTCCGAGAACGAGCATCTTTCCATTCAATCAAAATATTTTATCTGAATCGGATTTCGTTCAGGCCGAAATAACTAATCCAAGTGCAAATGCTACAACGATTCATAACAACTTGAACGAAGAAGAGCAGCGGCGCATTATTTTAGTGGATGTTGTAACAATCATTGTCACGTTGGTTAGTTCTTTCCTCAGTTTTGTCTAGAGTTAGCCCATGAAAAGCAAGCCAATAAAACGCACCAATCTTACTTCAGCAGAAAATGTTACTGTGATCAAAGAAAAGCGAAAAAAGAAGGAAGACAGTGTAAAGAAGCGACGACAATCAACACAAGAAACGCCAGCCAAACCTGTACAAAGACTACCAAACCAGTGCGAAAGTCATCGTCATCGTCGTCAGATTGTTGATTTTTGTATGATTTGCATGTGAAATTTGCCAATCAAATTTACTCGCGACAATTCCGTTAAATGTAACAAGTGCCAGCCACCATTTCATACGAAGTGTGTAAATATAACTCGCAGCTACTATACCTGCCAAAATTGCGATTCTGACGAAGATTAGCATGTATTTGATTTTCTTTATGCTATTTTTCATGGCGTTTTAAATAAATAAATCGACTATAAATGTTGACATTCTTGCGCTATTATTTAACTTTTTGAATCCTTTTGTGCATTTCTGTAACTATCCCAACCTAAAAAAATTGACAATAAATTTTTTATTTTTGAAGCTATTAAATAATTTTAAAGTGTAGCCAAGAATATTAGCTTTCCAATGGTGTATAGAACATCGAGAAAAATTTATGTAGTCGAATGCTATCGCCAAAAAATAAAACCTGTCCCAACCTACGGACGTCCCCCTTAGTAAGGTTTTTCGAAAAATCGGGTTTTCCATTGAAATAAAAGAATCTTGTTTCGAAAATATGTCTTTTAGCCTTTTTCACGTTTTCTTGAAAGTCTTCTTTATAGATAACATAACAAAATCAGATTTATTAAATCTTGTCTTATTTTTTTTTGTTTCAATAATAAGGTTATTTATTGTGATAGAAAAAATCTTTTTTTTTTTATTTATACAGATACTTTTACCACCGTTGAACCGCAACATGAATGTATCGAAGCTGCTGGTCTTTCTACAACTCTCGCCTGATCTAAACGTTGTTTCGATCGTCCTGCTATAATGGAATTTGTCGTGTCGTAGGTCGGTCACCGCATTTTTGCAAGACTGAGCTGCAAAACGGGCTTGGGTCTTTGTGTCAGTCGGATGCTTGCAGAAAAAGCAGGTTTAAGACTACACGCACAGCTGCTTTAACAGTGTGTGCGGTTTTTTTCGCTTTACCTACTACGAAACGTCGACAAGTATGGCAAAACAATAATTTATTTCATCAAAAAAGAAAAGGCGTATCAGAAACGTATTACGAATCTGACATCAAAATACATAAATGGAACCTTCATTTTTAATAAAAGCTATCACGTTTTGAACTTATGAATGTGACCTTTTTTGATCTTCTTTGAATCAGTTACACAATATTTTCATCAGTATATTTTTTTACATTTGTAAAAAGATTCAGTAGTTATTATAGATTATTTTCATATATATTGAAGAACAAAAACAAAGGATCTTAATCTTTTTTGATTAATTTTGTAATAAAATTTGTCTATTAGAACCTTCGATGTGAGACACTAAATTCAAAGAAATGTATCATTAGAGATCAAATTAGTTTTTTATACTTCTCGACGCGAGTTTTGGGAACCATGTTAGCATCTTCAAATGATTGTTCAATAAGGAGGATTGAGGACCTTCTGTTCATAATCTCAGGATCTCTTGATGATTTCAATCTGAAATCATTAGTATATTTCAGATTGAGTAATATCCTCATGATGCAAATATGGTTAGCGAAACATGCGTCGAGAAGTTAAAAAAAGTGATATGGTATTTAGTGTTAAATCTCTTAGTATAATTTTATAATTAACTCTCCAGTATAATTTTGTAATGTTTGTATACACCATGACGGTGTTATGTAATGATAAAATAGAAATTGTAGATATAGACTTCGCAAAACCGCAGTTTTGTGCCTACCAGCCCCGGAGCACGAGACATAATAGTAGAGGACAGTTTAAGATTCTAGAGTACTATGGTGAAACACTGAATGCAGCAAAATAATCTGCTTAAGTAAAGAAGTCTTCAACAAATTCAAACACATGCACTTACATGGAAATCCACGATAAACTTAATCGATCTAGGGTCCTTATCCTTTGAGTTTTGAAACAAGGTTAATGGCCATATAAATGGCCTGATGTCCAACAGTTTCTCGCTTACTGAGCGAAATCAGATTGCTAATGACTTTGGCCAACATTAGTACTCGATATCGAGTGACGGGCACTCATATTTTCCACCTTACAATCACGGAAACTCTTTACTAATTTCATTTCCAAATATACAACGACATCTGGGCAGATTCCTGCTCTCTTTTGAGAGAAGCTATTTTAATTCCCTCCACCACACAAGCCAGGGTAAACCTACATCCTTCGCTTTCAGCTATCGAAGTGACACCCACAAGTATATATAAGGTCTTGGAACGTATGGTCCATTCACGACTTTTCTGGGTCCCGAAGTCTAAGTCTCTACCGAACAGGAATCAAATGGGTTTCTGCCATTATAGATCCACCCTGGGTCCTTTGATGGACTTTGAGAATATATATATATATATATATATATATATATATATATATATATATATATATATATATATATATACATGAACATTTTTGTTGGTTGCTTGACTGGGCAGAAGCCCCACCAATCCCTTCAAACGGAATAATGTTTCGTGTCTATATATATATATATATATATATATATATATATATATATATATATATATATATATATATATATATATATATATATACATTAACTAATGAATAATATAATAATAACTAGAGAATAATGTTTCGTCTCTCGAGGTTCACCCGTCCGTGTGTGATGACACTCAGCTACTGCTGTCTCATTGAACGTAGTCCAAGAAAATCTAACACTACATATATACGTCATCCGACTGGAAGTCGGTGAAAACATGGGTTGTTGGCTGTGGATAGGGTCTTCCTATTCTGGTATGGTATATGTCGGCAGGCTGATGAGTCTGAACCTCGAGAGACGAAACATATGTCATCCAGTTGAAAGAATGGATGGGGCTCATTCTCGGTCAAGCAACCAACTTATAATTAATATATATATATAATATATATATATATATATATATATATATATATATATATATATATATATATATATATATATATATATATATAATTAATATATATATATATATATATATATATATATATATATATATATATATATATATATATATATATATATATATATATATATATATAATTAATATATATATATATATATATATATATATATATATATATATATATATATATATATATATATAGTGGAGTAAAATTATCTCTGTTATATACAAAGTTCGTATCACTGGTTTCCTGTCTGATCTCTTCCCCATAGAAAATGGACTCCTGCAGGGCTCGGCATTGAGCCCTATACTATTTATCATATAAATAATAAACATCATACATATATATCCCGTCACATATAAGATCTTATATACTATTTTTCGCCAAGGTTAAGAATATGTGGGAGAAGCATCCAATACACCTTTAATTCACCATCACTTTGGTCCTATCAACTTCGTTTCTCTTACTTTCCTAATAAATCGTCAGTGTTGTTGACAATTGTCCGCGTCTCCACCTCCTTTCACTTTATAATTTCCCCATCTTATCTAGTCCCCACTTGAAATTCCTTGGTCTTATTCTTGATAGCATTTTAATTAGAAAAAAAAAATAATACATAAATATATCCTGTCAACGCATCCCCGCCTTGCGTGATCTCTTAATACTGAAATTGATCTCGCACTCTCAATGGGGATGCTCCCAGTCCGCAATACTTCATCTTTATAAAGTTATCATCAGGCCAAAACTAGACTATGGGTGCACAACATACATTCTTTAAGAGATTGGTAGTAATCTAAACCTCGGCTCTGAGATTATCATTAGGGGCTTTTAGAAACTGTCATCACTCCCAGTCTTCACTGTCCTGCAGCTTTGATTGCTTTGATATTCAGATGTCTTGACCTTTACTGAGATATTCTATTAATCTTAAATGCATACTTTTTATCCCATCATACGACTCTTTTTTCCAGTCTCTTGACTCTCTAAAACCCATCCTAAACCCCATAGTTTCGTTGGCATCCTAGTTGAGTCTACAGTGGACCCTGGTATTTCCTTCCCCCTTGTGTCATATCATCTCGTACGCCACCCTGGTCATTATATCCCTTCTTGCCAGACTTTATATTCCTTATCCACAGCAACTCCCTCGTTGGCCGGTATCCTCCTGTCTCAATACTTATATCGCAGCAGAACCTGGCTCCGGCTGGTATAATTTTTACAGATGGTTCTAAATCAGAACATGGTGAAAGTGGTGCGTTTGTTTACTAGGAATTTTTCTCCACTTTTCGGCTTTATCCTGCTCCAAGGATATTCTTAAATTTTAGACCCTTGCCATCATAAACTTCTTTACATAGTTCTTTTTTCCATCTCCTTCAAATTGGCTTATTTGCTCTGATTCGCTCAATGTTCTGAACTCCATGCAAAATCCTCATCCCCCATCTTCATCCTCCATCCTAGCTAATCCTCAATTATGACTTCCCTCTGCAATGAGATACTTTTTCTGATAAAAGAAGTTGTTGACTGTGAAGCAAACATCACGATCATACGGATATCGAGTCATGAAGGAATAAAAGATAATGCATGAGCGGATAATATGGCTAATCTGCTTTCAAAAAAATCTCGCAGTTGGTTCCCTATATAATTATTGAGATATTTCTGCCCCCATGACATAGTTTAATTTCTTTGCCTTCTTGACTGTACATAATCAAACTATCCCTTTTCGAAAATAACCCTCCACTTTTATGGGATTGACGTCGGTCTGTTATCTAGAACCGCGTAAGGATCGGACTCTTCGAGTATGTTCTTCATGTGTATTCTTTCAGATGATGCGATATGGGCTGATTGAGTATAATGCCCTCATTGCGTCCAGGCAGATGTTCCGTCTCCCAAACAGCTTATCACTTATTCTCTCAATACCTTCTTCCCTTCTGTCATAAATTTTCTATGAAAATCGTCACATCCTAACTGACTCATATCCTCTATACCAGAGGTCGCCAATCCGTTGATGGTGAGCTATCGGTAGCTCGTGTGGACAATTTCGGTAGCTTGGTATACCAATTAGGTACACATCGAAAAGGTGCTTTCATTATTGTATTAAGCAAGTTTAGATAGCTCTCTCTATTTGAATATTATTAAAGTAGCTTAACACATTGAAAGTGTTGGCGATCCCTACTCTATTTTCTAATTTTTTATAATTCGTTCTTTCTTCCATTTTTATTTTGTTTAGCCAAGTGTATATATGCATTCGGAAGTCCTTTTCTCGCTCTACAAAACCATTTGCAGCATTTTTCTAAAAAACTTAATTTTCTTTGAATACCAAGCTTTCGAAATTAAAAGTCCAGGCGTCTCAAAACATTTCATTTTCGAATTGGCTAAGAAAATAGACTGCGGCATTGTGACAATCTCCTAACATTTTTAATTCTATGGAATTTACTCAAAAATTTAAACCTTCGGTGCCACACAAACTAACTGATGACAACAAGAAAAGTCTGTCTTGGGCGAATTTATTAAACATAACCTGATTCTTTTTCAGGTTTATTTTTAAGCCAAATGGTTCACCATCCTTTTGCAGCTCTTGTATGCATCTTTGCTGCTCCTCTGGGTATTGTAAAAGGAGAGCGATATTATCTGCAAAAATCATCAAGGTGAATTGTCGCTGTAGCTTCATCATATATCGATCCTGATAGATTTACATATGCTTTATCTACCCCCTGGCTCAGCAGTGCATCCATTGAGGCATGCTTTGAGATGGAGTCAAATGCTTTTTCGTAGTCAATGAAAGCCAAGCACAGTGGCACGGTGTATTTATAGTGCGTTTCTATAGCCTGCTGTACAACCTGGATGTGATCCATTGTATTGAATCCACTTCTGAATCCTGCTTGTTCTCTTGGTTCTGCATCATTCAGTTTTCTTAATATTATTTTAGATATTATCTTAGTGAAAACTTTGGACATTACTGATAGGAGGCTTATTGGACGGTAGTTTTTTAAATCTTCCTGTGCTCCTTTTTTATGTAAAAGGATCACTTCCGCATTTTTCCATAAGTCAGGCACTTCCTTGAGGCATTTTTAATATAATCTTGCCAGTGTTTTATGTAATGTTCGACCACCAGCTTTTAACATTTTGACAGTTACGCTGTCCTTTCCTGGAGCCTTGTGGTTTTTATCGATTCTATAGCATTTGCTACTTTCTCCACTAGGATATCTGGCTTTTGTTCTTCCGTGGGTATTGGTTCTGATCTTCAAATAACTGGAAATAAAATTTTCTGACAACCTCTAACATTCGCGTACGCGTTCTGCACATTGTGCTATTTTCACGAAAAAGGCATAAATTTGCGTTTTTTTCTTTCTCAGCTTCTGCTTGGCCTAATTAATTCCTTTGTTTTCTTCCAGGGTTTTTTGCACTAGCTGCATGTTGAATCGGCGCCTGTCCTCTCTGATACGTTTTCTTATAGTTTTGCAGAGCTCAGAGTACTCGACCCTACCAAAAGGACTCCCTGTAATTCTCATTGTCCGTCGTTTCTTCATTAAATCAATGGTCTTAATAGAGATTTTTGTCAGAGACCTTTTTCTATTGGTGCTAGCGAAGCAGCCGTTTGAAGCACATTGTTGGTGATTTCTTCCTATTGAACTGATAATTCCATCTCTTCCGCATCTTGTAACACAGCAAAGCGGTTCGACAAAGCAATCTCAAAATCGCTAGCCCTCTCCAGCAATTTCCCAGAATCCACTTTGGCTTTCTTTGACCTTACTATTATTTCGCGCAATAATTCGCTCTTCGACAATCCTAACGTTTGCTCGTACCATTCGGTGGTCACTTCCACCATTAAAATTGTCAAGGAATCCAGATGGACTTTTCCATGCCCATTTTCTGCTGATATTTTTCTTATAGAACCAATTCATAATATAAAGTTCTTGTCCTTCAGCAATATCAACTAATCTGTCACCTCTTTTGTCCCACCAGTTCAATATGGGCCAGTTGCATTTTCATCAGTTCTTACTGTTCCAATTCTGGCATTAAAATCACCCATCAGGATTTTGTACCTACATTTCTCCTTGTATTAAAGGAGATATGCTATAAAGGAGAAAGAGCATATCATCATAATATTTCTCAATTTCTTCATCCGTATGGCTTAAAGTTGGAGCATAAGCTTGGACGATTTGAAACCTAAACTTTTTATTGAACTGAATGACGCATTGGGCTAGTCGGATATAGTTTCAAATTTTACTATACTTTCTTTTAACTGTCGATTGATGAGGAAGAAAACGTCCGCAAAGAAGACCGAAAGCACGATGGATTGACGACATCGTTAAGTATATAGGACCCGAGTGATAAAGGAAAGCCCAGGACCGTGAAAGTTGCAAGCATGCTGAAAATGCCTTCATTCTGCAGTGGATCGACACGGGCTGATGGTGATGTTATATATATATATATATATATATATATATATATATATATATATATATATATATATATATATATATACATATATATATATATATATATATATATATATATATATATATATATATATATATATATATATATATATATATATATATATATATATATATATAATCTTTTCATCTTTATTTATTTTACGATGTTACAATGTAGTTCTGTTTATAAACAATTTACACCAATTTTAACTATTATTGAAATCATAACTATTAATCGGGAAACCCAATGTCAATGGATTTTTATTCATAAACATTAATATTTCTCTCGTTTCAATTAATGTGATTATGACTGCCAAATGGCTGAAGATTCAATCCTAAATTCTATTCTACTTTCTTATGCGTGCTTCTTTCTGTGTTTAATAAAAATAATTGAGGTTCGGTTTATTAATATTAAACGTGACAATACTGAAATTGAAGATTGCATACGTTAGGTATATGCTGAATAGGTTTATATTTAACACTTTATGTTCTAGACGTGATTTTTGGCCAGGTTCACTTCTACCTATTGTCAACAAACGTAAACAACTCAATTAAAATGTCTGGAACCGAAATAAATACTTTGTAGTAAAAATAACTATGCAACAGTAAATATTCTTGTGCTGGGGAATCACTCGTTATATTCACGAAACTGTCACGAATGGGAATTATCTAAATTGCTCGTAATTCTTTTGAAACCGAACGACGAACCGGTGGCGGTATAATTGCTAAAAACGTTATTTCCAACAAAACGGCTCTTTTTCTATTTATTTTTGCAAATTATCCGAGCAAAAGTTAGCGACGATACTCGCCATCGTAGCTGGTAAAATTCCCGTGCACAAGGTTTGATGTTATCGTTCGTAAAATTCTTTCGAGGCATTTGGACTATCTTTTTCGCCTTTTAATTTTCTTCTTTTCCACTTTTTCAATAACTTCTGTAGAAACGTATATAAGACCGATATTTTAAGAGTATTTATTACGTGTTTATCACCATGAGTCGACTTAGGAGTTATGGTGTAATTTAACGTCTAGTTAATAAAGTCTTGTTTATGTTTATAGTAAAAATTTGAGGATGGTAACGTTAAACACACATATCTTGCTAAACAAAAATGTGATTCATGCTCCCGAGTTCATTTAGAATTTTGGTAAAAAATGATGGAGACAAAAGTATTGGTATAGCCCATTTTGTTTTAAATAAAAATATATATTTCCAAAATACTAACGTAACAAAATGTAATTAGTTGTTTATTTTATACCTTTAACCAAAATCTAAATTTTATACAAAGAAAATTGTTACAATCAAATGAAATAGATAAAATAAATTCAAAATGAATATAATGTTAAACGTTGAACGGACCAAAGTATTAGCACAGTCGCCTATTGAAAGAACCACATACAAAATTAATATTTTGTAGGAAGTCCTTTGCTCTTGATAAATTCTCTTAGACGGTTTGTCATGGAGTAAACTAGTTTTTGAGTAATTTCTTGCCCGTCCATTCTCGTAAAAGTATTTCCTTCAATTGACTTTTGCTTGAAATGTTATATTTTCTGATCCGCTTCTCTAGTTCACTCCACAGATTTTCTATAAGATTTAGGTCAGGTGACTGAGGAGGGGTATTTAACTGATGTGGCACGTTATAAGCTATCCACTTTTTTAATACGTAAGCTGTGTGTTTTGAATTGTTGTCTTATTGAAAATAGAAACTGTTGGCAATATTCAGTTTCTCAGCACATTGTCGTAGATTGTTTTTTAAAAATATTTAAATAAACGGTTTTGATCATTATTCCATCAATGAAGAAAATATTTCCAACGCCTCCTGCAGTCATACATCCCTACATTAGGATACTTCCACCGCCATGCTCAACTGTTTGATCTTAATTCTTTAACTCAAATTCTGTGTTTTGCTTCCTCCAGACAAGCTTGCGCATAATTTTAGTGTTGTTAACTTTTCTGGGGCTCAAAAAGGGAATGTTATGGGTACTTCCCGGGCCGCGGTCCATTCTCTGTTGGATTCTCTCTTTTTCATTTTTCTCTTTCTTCCTTTATTAACTGTGTAAGATTAAGCAAATTTAAAAAGTATTTCTTTTTAATAATAAAGATATATTTTACGTTAGAACGAATAAGAAGAAGCACTTAAATTTTCTATGTACCTCGTTCAAAGTATTGATCTTCAAAATTCTGGCTAGCATATATTGTATTCAATTAGACTAAAAATTTTTCTCTTTATTTTAACTAAAGACTAAGAGGGGCACCGTTTGCCCCCTTCAGGGTCCCCTTCAGGGTCAAACGGTGGAGAGCGATATGGAGGGACCTGCCGCTTCTTCATCTTCTTCTTCTTCCTCCAGACAACAGACCTTTCATCCGAATGAAAGATATTGTATTTACTTTCGTCTGAAAATATGACTGTATTCCGAAACTTATTAGTTTTATCTTGATATAGTTTTATCTTTTATACTTATTAGTTTTATGATGAAAACAGAACATAAAATATGTTTAGGATATTGTGTGAGTAAAATTACATACAGTACTTATGGACAAATGAACATATAACATGCAGTAAATGATTTCAGATTACTGTTAAGACATGCCTCGGGACTATAAAATGACCGATCGGCTATAGGATGGCTTTTAGCTTCAAAAATTTTCGGTGTCCCACAAGCATTTTGGGTCATAACATTTTGTAGGCTGTCGAAAGACAGTTAGTAGACCATTTATAATTATTAGACATTCTCCTATAAGGATTGACCCGCACAGAAGTATAATAACTTATATTTTTGTTGGCTGAAAAAATGGCTATACACAACTTTAAAGCCAAAAAACGAACAGCTGCGCAAGAATATTTAACAGGATTCCTTAAGAGAAGTAAATATATCAGAACCTATTTCTCCAGCCAGCGCCCAAGCGTTTAATAAAAAATAAGTTCAGAAGATTTTTAAGCTTATGAAGTATTAATCAGCATTCATGACTTTTCACCTAATAGAATCTATAACGTAGATGAATCTGGACTTTCCACGGTTCAAAAGCTCCAGAAAATCTTGGTAACGACAGGTAGAAAGCAGAAGGTATTCCTTACCAGTGTTGAACGTGGGGCCCATTTGATTGCGGTTTGTTGTACGAATGCTTCGAGTTCATATGTTTCTCCATGCATGATTTTTCTCTAGGAAGAAATGAACTAATAGATGAAGCACTTTTTGGGACATTGGGAATCGCTCTGGAGTTGGGATGGATGGCTGCTGACGTTTTCTTTAAATGGCTACATCACTTTTAATATCATGAGAAGGCAAGTTTGGAAGAAAAGGTGCTGTTTATCGTTGATGGTCATGCAAGTCAAAAAAGTCTTGAATGTTTGTCATCTGTTTAAAACATATTTTAACCAAGAAATCTGGAAGTGGTTAAAAGATTACCCAGGTCGCGTTGTGACACGCTTACAGATTGGAAGTATGTTTAATCAAGCCTAGGGAGAAACTGTTACTGTACAGAAAGCATCCAATGGGTTCAGCAGCACAGGTCTCTGGCTTGTTAATAATGATACCCTTCCAGACCATTTATTTGAGCCAGCAGAAACAACGAATATAACACTGAACATAGAAGCTAATCCGGAGACTTAAAATCCACCATCCAGCCTACTCAAAGCACTACTCCAGACTTTCCCGGCATAACTGAAAATCCACTGCCTGGTTCCGTGGAAACTCGAATGCCTAAAACTCCAACAGCACTAGTTACGAAATAGCTCTTGTCGATATGCTTTGCCTGCTCTATTAGAAACTCTAATGCCTCTTCCCAAAAGGTAACTTTGTCAGCGGTCAAGGAAAAAGAAAACCTGAGAGTCGTAATTATTTCTTGCTATTGACTTCAACTCGTAGTGTGGAAGGAATTAAAGATCGTCAGTCAATTAAAAATCCCACTGAAAATAGAAAACGCAGAGTAACTAAAACTCTTTTTGATGATGAAGATTACACATGCAATGACGTTTAGGCAATGAATAGCCAAAAAGGCGAAGAAGATGTTTTCGCTGGGCCCACGCTTCATGTGCGGACTTGCCAAAGAAAACAAAGAAATTTGTATGTGAACTGTGCGTCTAATAACAATAAATAATTATGTTTTTCATTATGTCCATAGCATGTATACCATTCTGTCCATTCAGGATGGACAAAATGGTTCTTCGTCAAAAAAATTTAAACGTTTATATTTGATTTTTGTGTTAAAATTTCTTTTCAAGACTGATGATTATAGCAGATGATAAACCAAAGATGATTATAGAGAAAAAAACAGAATTATATCTTTAAAAGTAAAACGTTTATGGTGCAAAAACAAAACCCTATTTCATTTTGTGCATACTTCCACTAAACTCGAAGAGATTTACCACTAAACACCATATCACTTTTTGAAAACTTCTCGACGCACGTTTCGCTAACCATGTTAGCATCATTAGGAGGTGATTTGAATTAAATTTGGATGAAATTAAATCATGATAATCTTTCCCAAATAATTTCCTAATGATGCTAACATGGTTAGCGAAACGTGCGTCGAGAAGTTTTTAAAAAGTGATTTGGTATTTAGTGGTAAATGTCTTCGAGTTCAGTGTTTCACACCGAAGATTCCAATAGACGAATTGACATACTTCCCCTACTTATATGCAACTTCTAGCATATTGTTTCTCCTGCAATCCGATGCATTGTCGATTCGGGTGTTTTGAGAATGTTCACTAATTGTTACGGGTCATCTAAAATGAGTCTTTGCTGTACGATCTTTTGAATGGCACTTTTTGACGGATCAGCGGAGTCTGTTTGTGATACATCCCTAAAGTCGTATATTGCATAAGTGATGCAGTATGCCATAAAGGCCCAATTCGGGTTCTCGAAAGACCGAATCCGAAGGCTTTAAATAATTACCACTCTCCAGTTATATTCGGCACTTGATTTTTTCAATTTGGACATTTTGAGGTTATGCTCTTTTACTACCTGCTTTTCGCTTATCAGAATGATAAAAGCGTCTTAGCATTCTGGTAAATAATGGAGGGAAAATTAAATAGAAATTGTACGGATTTTGGTAATGTATATTAAAAATATATATATTTGAAATATGTACAAAAAGAAGAAAAATAATGCCTCTCAAATATTTCTAATAAAATCTATTTGGAAAACTGCACGGTTTGGCAGCGTGTAACCTTAGCGTTACACGCTTTTACCGAATGGTGAATAATATTAGAATTTACGGTAACATCTTATTTCATCTTCTGAAACGGGTTTTGCTTTAATATTACAGGAAGAAATATATATAAT
Organism: Cosmopolites sordidus; assembly: GCA_031761425.1. Classification (NCBI taxonomy): domain Eukaryota; kingdom Metazoa; phylum Arthropoda; class Insecta; order Coleoptera; family Curculionidae; genus Cosmopolites; species Cosmopolites sordidus. The sequence goes on along the minus strand of JARFXV010000477.1, from coordinate 166,155 downwards.
CTTGAATTTCAAATAATTCTGAAAAACAGATATATAATTCAATTTTCTATCTGCATATTAATGATAATTATATGTCTTGCTTTTTCTAAATATTGGAATACTGATGTTTATAGTAGAGTTAAAAATAAGACAACGTATACATCTATATTTAACACATCGGTCAATAAATCCACGGTCAGACAGATAAAACACACTTTTTTTGCAAATCTCGATTTTATTCAACAATATATTCTCTTTAAAGAGCAACAGAATCATTCCAACGCAATATTAACATTCCTACACTTTTTTTATAGAAGGATTTCTTTTTGCTCTCTAAATATTTTAGCAATTACCCCTTCATTGGAGTGAAATTTCTTTCCAGCGACTGAGAACAGGAAATAGTAGTTGGGGAGCGGATTTCGAGAATATGATGGATAAGGAAGCAGTTCTAAGTGCAATTCATGCAATTTAGCCATAGTTACCAACGATTTGTGACACGGTTGTTGAAACAGCACTTTTTTGTCAATTTGGAGTTTTTTTTGCTATCTCGTCCTTCAAACCTACCAATAATGCTATGTAATATTTGCTATTGATGGTTTTGCCTTTCTCGCGATAATCCATAAAGAACATGTGCATCCCTATATACAGAGGCCATAACCTTACCTGTCGACAGTTGTGTTTCTGGTTTAGTTGACTGCCGATTTGACTCTGGAGTATAATGATGGATCCGAGTTTTATCCATTCCCACATACCGCATGAAAAAATCAGTTTTATTTCGCTTAAACAGCTCCAAACATTGCTCAGAATTATCAATTCGTTTTTGTTTTTGGTCCGATGGTGAGCAAACTCTATATACTCTATACTCTATAGACGAAACTATGGTTGCCTATAAAGGAACTCGGGCCGGAAATATCCGCCAATGCATAGAAAATAAACCCCACGGAGAAGAATACAAATCTTTTATTCTAGCTGGTGTATCGGGGAATATTTAGGAATATATTATTTCCTGAAGGGATGGGTGGTTCTCTTCTCCTGTCGAACACCTAATAAAAGGTTCTCATATATATATATATATATATATATATATATATATATATATATATATATATATATATATATATATATATATATATATATATATATTAATTAGGGCAACCAAACAGATAGAAGTCCTCAAGGAATGTGCAGAGAAAGTTGGCCTACAAATCACCTTTCAAAAAACCGAATTATTCTGCTCAAAATTATATGTCAAAAATTTGAATACCAAATACGGCAAGATAAACAGGGTCACTTCAAATACCTGGCCGAGATCCTCGAACCCACAGGAGGAGAGAACATAGTATACAAGACTCGATTACAGAAGATGAAGAGGGCGTATATTATGTGTCAAATGACACAAAAATATCTACAATAAGAAATGTATATCCACACACACACAAATAAGACACTACAACATAGTAATCAAACCTGAGGTACTATACGCAAGCGAGACACTTATACTCCTCACAAAAAGAGGCATAGAGAACAACATACTAAAAGAAGAACGTAAAATTATGAGGAAAATTCTCAGCCCAAAACTAACAGAGGAAGGATATGTACAACATTCCAGGAATACTACAGAGAGAATGTCCAACATAGCGGCGGACATAAGAAAAAGAAGGTTGAAATTCTATGGACATATCAGTAGACTCCCACGCACAAGATCCACCAACCAAATTCTTACATACTTACAAGGGGTCAAGTCAACAATACCATGGATCGCACAAGTCAGAACTAATCTGGGAAAGGCACACTTGGATCCGACAGAGATTGAGGACAGAAGCACGTACAGAAACAAAATTCATATGTGGAACGTTGCAACAAAGAGTGAAATTTCAGCGAGATCGGAGACAAGGTGGACGGAGGAGAGAAAGAGAATCCACGGAGAAAGGATGAGAAAGGTGTGGGCGATCAGAAAGAGGTCATGATTTTATATCTGCTACTACAACGGATAATGATGTCACATGTACTGACCCTACAACGAACTCTTTTGAACAAGTTACAGTTGAAACTCAAGATAAAAATATTGTTGTTTATACAAACGTTGTAAAAGTTAACCCTGTGCTTGCACAGTAGCATCAGCTTTCAGAAGCTTTACCAATAAATCCACAACCAATTCCATCGAAGCGACCAGCAGTTGGTCCGCAACTAAGCACTTAACGGCAATTGGCATCATCGTTTTTAGCTTTTTCACCAGCTGATATTTTACCTAAGCCTTATGTTGAAAGAAAAACAACTACAAATGCTCGGCGAGGTAAAAGTGCTGTTATTACTTCATCACCTTATAAATTAGAACTCGAAGAAAAAAACGTCAAAAAAACGAAAAAAAAAAAATGTTCCGAAACTTAGTGGTAACATAATAATCCTAAAAATTCCAAAAAGAAAAAGGTTTTAGACGATGCGTGCACTTATTGCACTGAAATATACGGAAACACGCGATCAAATGATGATTGGGTGCAATGTCTTAAATGTAAGAAATGGGTCCATGAAGGCTGTACTGGTTGGGAACAAGATGAACTGGACGAGTTTCATTGCTTCCGTTGTTAAGGGGCAAAGTTCAAAATAAGATGAGAGTATACCCGGTTTTGGACCAGGTATGGGGCAAAACGGTAAAAAGTTAACTTTTGAAAATTATTATTTTTTTATTACTTATAATAATGTAACCTACGATCTCGTTACCAAATATGTGATTAATAAGTTAAACTAAACGAAAGGAAATAAAGTTAATCAATAATATTTGAAATCATTTTTTATTTAATATTTCCCTTAGCGTCCCGATTGTATCCCACTTTACCATATATATATATATATATATATATATATATATATATATATATATATATATATATATATATATATATATATATATATATATATAAATATTACCTTAAACACCATAGACAGCCGTAGGTAAAATAACGGCCTGTCACTTCAATACGGCCATCGTGAACTGACATTTTAACATCACACCATTGCTATTCGAAAAACCCTTGGGCACTAAGCTTTCAACATTTTAAAATCAATGAGATATTGCAAGCAGGATATATTCTGAAATGAATGAGATTTTGAAACGACTTGGTATTATATGTTATTTTATTTATGACTGCAATAATGAATATAAACTGTTTCGAGTAGTAATGAACCAATTCAAAGCACGTTAAACTGATGACCATTAGAAATAATGCTCTACGTTTTTTAAAGAATTTAAATTATCTAATCTATTCGTAGCTGCCATTACATAAGCAAATCAACGCAATTAACTGTATATCTTTAGTTAGACAATAAACTACGAACATTGCTTGATGCCTTTGTAAGCAAATTATGAACATGACGCATAAAATAAGCACATCTTCAAAAAAAAATCTGTTGAAGCTGTTATGCCGCTATGCTTTGAGCTCTTGACTTTTATTTAAAATGGTGGATATAGTTTCATTTCTCATAAAACATATGTTAGTTTTCGCAAAATCTGTGTGCCTTTTAGTCAGTTACCAACTCTACATAGAGTCTCAATGAATAGATATTTTTAAACGTAATTTGCGGTTCAATATTATTTCAACACTGCATCCTGTAAAGTCGGGATGTTTCTGGTATAAATTTTAATATAACCCGTCTTCGTTGCCCTTCACCTGACTCATATTTTACAAACTTCTTTTTCTATTTAAATTTCAAGAGCTTCTTCCAGTTATTGTTTTTAATAACTGTTTTTTTTTGTGGTGAAAAATCTCTTGTTTGGTATAGATATTTTGTGGCAGTTCACATTTCAATATTAGTAATTTTCTGAATTAATCTCAACACTATTGAAGAAAAAAAACTATCAAACCTTGAACCAACTATCATAGTATATTCATTTTAAAGTTTATATTAAACATATTATTAGCTCATTTAAAAAATAAATAACTGGAGAGTTGAGTAGTTGTTTTGAAAAATGAATAATTTTAGTGACGGCCTTTTGCATCCTCAATCAAATTTTCGGCTTATTTTAGCTACTTTTCACATGTATTTATGAAATAAGTACTACAAACTTAATTTTTGAAGTAATCTCCCTCACTTTCGCTACCTCTCAGACAACTGTTGAACATCAGACTGAAAAAAATTGTTGGTTTTGATGTGACAGAGTCACTTTGACTTTTTAGACTTTCTAAAGACATATGAAGCAGGTATCAACCAGATAATGTTGAAGGGATTGGAAGAAATGAAAATCCGAAGAGGTTAAGTCTGGGAAATTTGCCGGGTGCCATGAAATCTCCCAGCTCAACTCAGTGATCGTTTCCAGATTTCTTTTTACTGCATTTGGCCGTGTGTTTTCCTGAAGCAAAATTACTTCTCTCTTGTCAGTAACCTAATTTTTTTTCCTCCAGAGCATCAATAATATCAATCAGTTGCTGTTGATAATGGTCAGTAATGAGCATTTGACCAGATTGGAGTAACTTATAATGCACGATATCCCGCTACATATACATACTTGTATGTTCAACGCCATTTTGGCACGCATATTTGGTTTTGCTATACTAGTTGGTCTCGCACCAGGATTAACCCACCATTTTCGCATTTTTTAATTATTGTAGATGATTCACTTTTTATTACAAATAACAATCTTTTGCAGAAAATCCTGCTATTTGAATCTAGAGAGAATTTACATAACAGTATTAAAGCATCTATTATTATTTCCAGTTGTGAGTTTATAGGAGACCCAGCGGCTCTCCAATCTTACGTATTACCTTGGAGTAATTCCATCAACTACAGATTAAAGCAAATCATAATGCACGATCTGATCGTGATATAAACTGATCCCATCATAAACACAGCAACAGCTTTTTGTCGTGTTTAGTTCATGTTACGGTAGTGATTGATGGCTCACCAGGATTTACTAGAAGATTTTAAGGTAGCAACTTAGATTGCTGTCTAACCTCTAACAGTATACAACCACGATTTTTTTCCAGCAGTGCTTCCAATTCTCTATCCTCCATTTTTTGCAGTCCTGCATATTCTCTATCATATTAGTCCAAATTTCGATTTCGGAATTACTAGAACAACTTAAATAAGTAGGGGGAGTTCGGGAGATTGGCCCAGGTGGGAGAGTTGAACCATCTTTCAAAATTCAATTTAAATTTCGCTCTAAAGAAACGTCAATAGGCACATTGGTCACGCGCGGGAGGCCAATTACAAGTATGCCGCCATTTTGCACGATAGTTGGTTTGTTCGGCTGTCAGGGTGAGAAACGTGTTTTTGTCGCTGCGGAGTGATTTTAGTAGTTTTGAGATTACGACTGTGTGTATGAGGTACGTATTGTGTCTTACTACTATTGCGTTGCCTGGTAATTTTAGTTTGATGTGAGCTAAGTGTTTTTTCTATATGATTGGAGGTTTTTGGAGAGGAAACTCTCCTGCACCAAAACAATGGGTGCAGGAGAGTTGCACCATGGAGCGTGCGGGAGACATGTTCAGTCTTATGTCTCATGTCGGTTCATGTCTCTCTATATTGTATAAACAGTAGTTTTATTTGTTTTTTTATATTTAACCTTTTTTTTATTTGCAGAAAAAATGCCATTCCAATATAAGCCACAGAAAATACACGTAAAAGGAAAAAAATACCAAAAGAGAATTAAAAAATGCCATAGGTGAAGTGAAGAAGGGCGCTTTAGTTAGAAAAATATCCATTAACTATGAAATCGACAGAACTGCACTAAGATGTTATAAGTTGAATGAACAAAAATTACATAAATTTGAAGAAAAAGACAGTCAATATAAAGACTAACAGATATTTACAATGTCTGAGGAAATGCTACTTGTTAAATATTTACTTTACTGTCTTATAGAAAAATGCATAACAGTTTGACCAGAAAACAAGCCATTAAGTTGAAGTTTCCTCCAAAGAAGTTTCCTTAAAACTAGACGACGAAGAACTCCGCCGGAAAAGATTGGTTTCGCGGTTTTCTTTTCAGAAATCCAGAAATAAGCCAGGGAACACCCGAAGCCACCAGCTGTGCGAAACTACTGTACGAAACAGGATTATCTCCTTCAGCCACACAAATCATGTCTTGAGCTTCCGCACCATTTTTTTTTACTTGAAAGACGAAAAGAAAGCAGTACTCTTTTCCGAACGATATCGTGTCTAAAGCTGATTTTGCAGGTTATATTCACTGCAAACTTGTATATTAAACCTCATTTTGAGACTGAAAGATGGCATTTTGAAATAACTGATTATTATTTATCACCAGTATCATCAGTATGATTATTTCACCCAAATATTTGAACTGAGAGACTCGTTTGATGCTACCATATTTTGTTTTTAGAAATGGTGTTCTTAGTCTGTTGCAGGTCATGTATTGTGTCTTTTCAAAGGAGTTTTGGAGTCCTACCTTTTCTGCTGTTTCTTTTAGGATTTCAATCTGTTTTTGTGTCGTTAATATATCTTGAGCCAAAATTGTTAGATCATCAGCAAACGCCAGACAATCTATTTTGATGTTGGTTCTCCCCAGTTTAATGGGCTTGTGAATATTCACGGCCGACTTTTTGTCACGCCACTCCTGTATTACTTTTTCGAGAACACAGTTAAATAAGAGTGGCGAGAGTCCATCCTCTTGTCTCACTCCAGTTTTAATTTCGAAGGGCTCTGAGATGTCACCCATGAATTTAACTTTTGACCTTGTGTTAGTTAATGTTGCTTTAATAACTGCCAGCGTTTTCAGATCTAGTCCTTGTTTTTTCAAGATTTCGAGTAAAGATTCGCGGTCAATAGAATCATATGCTTTTTTGAAATCCACAAATGTACAGACGAGATTTTTATTGTACAGTTTTTGATGTCTTAGGATCAACTTTAGATTCAGGATCTGTTCAGGGCAGGTCGAAAACTTCTTGATATTCACCAATTTTAGGTTCTAACTGTCCCTGGGCTCTGTCTAGTAGACATTGAGATAGAAATATATATATATATATATATATATATATATATATATATATATATATATATATATATATATATATATATATATACATATTTATATATCTATATATAGCGGGTGTTTTCAAAAGTAGAGTCATATATTTTAATAGGTTGTAGAAAAGGTAAAAATAAGTCATTTTACCAAAAATCATTTGTATAAAAGTTGCAAAATAAAGAAGTTATTAACAGTAACAAAATTTTAAAACAGCTGACTTGATATTTTCGATCACTGCCTTGTAAACACATAAAGTATTTGTTTACTGCTAATACTGGGTATGACTAGTTTTTTGTATTCTTGTATGATATTTCTTTTGAGTGCGATGTTCGATTTTTACCAGTACCAATAATTTCTTAATAGTGCGTGTTTAATTTTCGGGTATTTTCAGCGATTTTGTTTCTGCAACGTTTATGAAAACATTGAATTAGTGGTCATAATATTAACTTACGGGGAGTGCGAACAAAATGCTGCCGCAACATGTCGTTTGTACGCGAAAAGGTTTGCTTTAAGAAAGCATCCGGAGATGTTTTTAAATATAAATAAAAGACTTCGCGACACAGGGTACTTAAAGGTACAACGAGGAGGTCACGCTAGAAGACCTCCTGCCCTCGAAAGGGTACAGATTGAGGAAGACGTTTTAGAAATTGCCGAAAACGAGCCAACAACGAACACTAGGTCTATAGCAGGTAAGTTGAAGTTGATCATAGTAAAGTGTGGAAGACTATACGACAAGAACACTTTTATCCCTATCATTATCAACGAGTACAAGCGTTAAAACCCGAAGATTATCTTAGAAGAGTTGAATTTTGTCAGTGGCTTTTACATCACTACAACAGAAATGAATATTTTATCAATTTATTTTGGCTACCGGTTTTTATCCCTATCATTATCAACAAGTACAAGCGTTAAAACCCGAAGATTATCTTAGAAGAGTTGAATTTTGTCAGTGGCTTTTACATCACTACAACAGAAATTAATATTTTATCAATTTATTTTGGCTACCGACGAGATTACATTTATATGAAATAGTATAAAAAATTTCCACAACAACCATGTTTGGGCAGTAGAAAATCCGCATGCTGTGAAAAGAACCCATTTTCAAGGGTGTTTGGGCTGGCGTAGTAAATGCCATGCTTATTGGGTCTCTGTTTCTACCAGGTCGACTGACAGATGAAAATTATTTAGACTTTCTTCAAAACAATCTGCCACAATTATTACAAGATGTTTCTTTAAATGTTAGGCAGAATATATGGTTTCTACATAATGGAGCTCAGCCATATTTTAGACGAGAAGTTCACGAACATTTAGATTTTGAATTTCCTAACAGATGGATAGGGCACAATGGACTAATTTCTTAGGCCCGCAAGATCCCCAGATTTCACGCTCTGCGTTTTTTCTTATGTAGGGCTATTTAAAAAAGTTGGTTTATCACGATGGAGAAGTAAATACTTTGGAAGAACTACAACAGCGCATCGAAAACGCTTGTGATGTTATTCGGGGACACCCGAATTTTTTTTTTGACGCATGTAGTGATGCATGGATATGGCGAGCAAGATTTTGTGCTAACCGAACAAATGCTGATAATTTTGAACAATTTTTGTAACATGTAACATTTCTGTTTTTGTAATTCTACAACGTTTATAACTATATACAACTAAATTGACTTCTCTTTGCGATTTCTATAACGCAATGGTGGATAATATCCAAAAGTCAGGTCGGTTTTCTAATTTTGTAACTGTTAATAACTTCTTTATTTTGCAACTTTTATATAAATGATTTTTAGTAAAATTACTTATTTTTACGAATTCCACAACCTGTAAAAATAAATGACTCCTGGTGGCCTGGCCCCGATGGTCTCCTCCAACTATTTTCCTTGCGTTCGTCTGGAACTCGGCTGATGACAGCTGAACGGCTAGAAACCGGTTCCGAGAGATACGTGACGGCGCCTGGTGACTGTTTGGCGAAGACGTTCGGTGGCACAACGTGAAGAAAGGGTCAAATATTTCTGTAATATATATCCTAATCCTGAACCAATCTTATCCATGTTCTTATAATGGTAAAAACAGCAATGTCCGATTGTCTTGCTATTTCACGAAAACATAAACCCGCTTCTTTCATATCAATAGCTCACCCTTATTCAAATTCGCATAATTACCTGAAACGGCATGATGCTCAAAATCCTTCCATATTACGACTTGTAACAGAGCATACTTCTTATATTAATATAAGCATACAAAAAATGTGTTACAACATGAAAAATCAAATTTCTTAAACCATACACTTTGCCATATTGCATGCAATCGCATACAGAAACATACAGATAAACAAGTAAAAGGTGCCTGTAATCGATTTTTGTTTTCAAGACATGCTTTATAATGATACTCGTATTTTTATTTTGATTCGCAGAAATCTAAAGATGGTTGTAGTATTTTTGTTAATCAGTTTATGTTGCTGTACCGAATAGGCAAGCCAAACCTTATTAGGTTTTCCTGTTTTTTACATATTAATGATTATTACTTTTTTACATTGCTTAGAATAAAGTTTTATAATTATTGAAGATTCCTTAACGGCATCGGCGCGATAATTTTTCTACCTTCATGACACCATTTCCTTTTATAGTCGTCCAATAATTGCCAGAGATTAATAGGTCACTAACCCATTGTTAAATATTTTGTAGTTTATATATTGTATATAAGCAGATACAAATGTTTGACATCATTCAGCGTATTAGAAATTAGTTTATCTATAATACAATCAATATTAACTTATTGCAAGATTCTATAAAATGTAAAAATATTAAAAATGTTTTTAAGACGCAAATATGGAAAATTTCTTTTGAATACTAAGTAATACTAAACTAACGTAGTAAGGCTGAGAAAAACAACAAAAGTCTCCTTTTAGTATTTTTACATTTAAGGTGAAAATAATTTTTGAGGTTAGCAAAATAACAACAAAAAAACATAAACTGCTCTTTTTCTGCATATACGATGGGTGTAAATAAAGCTCATTACTATATAAGAGACCTCTTAGCGTTTGATTTGACAAACCTATAGACTTTCCCTTTGGAAGGGAGGCGAACAAGCATCTGATGCGTCTTCAATACGAGTTTAAACTTCTTACAGTTACTTGGTGGTTAGTTGCTATTCTTTTCGTAAACTAAATTTTTCTAACGCGTTCTGAAAATGAGTGACAACGTGTAACGATGCGCTATCAAGTTTTGTTTCAGACCGGGATACAGCGCGACCAAAAGTTTTACAATACTATGGAAATAGTGTTTTGTCCGGGTTTTCAGGTGGTCTAAGGCATTTTCAGAAGGCCTAGGCTCGATTAAAGATGAACAGCTGCAGGCCATCAACAGCAACAAGTGGTGGAAATATCCGCAGCATCTGGGATTGCGTAGATTCAGATCATCAGTTATTTATTCATTTATTTATCGTATGGCATTTCAGATACACATTACAAATGGTAACATTAAAACAGTCAGAGCGCAATCATGGTCCAAAACTAACAAAAAATAAAATGTATGGATTAAACACAACACAAACTAGTGTACACAATCTATATAAATAAAAATTAAATTCTATTAGTTGGTAAGCGCATCACTTGAGAACGGCTCGACCGATTTGTCTAATTTTTTATTAATGTTCGTAATAGTCCGAATAAGGTTTTTAGGGAATGAACAATTGGAAAAGTTGCTCGGAAAATTGAATAATTCTGGAAAAACTGAAAGTGCTTTTTCCTATAGAATTTTTGTATGAATTCAAGATCATAACTTACGATTCGAACGATGGATATGCGTAATATTTTTTGTTTTGTTCGTTATAGTGTTGGAAAAGTTTTTAGGAAAAAAAAATCGAGACAATTACAAAGGATAGTCGGAAAATTCGGACAAACTGAAAAAATTATAAATTTTGTATGCACTGTCGATCATAACTGACGATAGGAACGACATATTTGGTTGATTCTTTTTTGTTTTGTTTGTTATGCTCGCGCGATAGAAATAGCTCAATTGAAAGTTTTCATTTGAAAAAAAAATCTGGAAGATCTGGAATAAAATATTGAAAAACGGCCTAAATTAAAATAAAATTATACTTCTTTTTACTTTTTTTTCGTTTACGTTTTGCGATCTGTCCAACAAATGTAGTTATTTTATTTTTACTCCAATTTATTTCGTCACGTGCGCAAATGTTATTTGAC
>JARFXV010000477.1:12500-150000 GCA_031761425.1 Cosmopolites sordidus | reverse complement strand
ACACAACAAATATGAGGACCCCAACTTTTATCTTGATCTCCAATTTGGCACTTAAAATATAAAAGATAGGTTTTTTTGACTTCCTCGGATATAGATCTAGTTTGCGACTTTCAAATAAATCGTCGGCATATATAATAAAACTTATCCGCTGGATTTTTGCAAAATCGACGACTAGAACATGCCATTTTATATAAAATTCACTTAAACTTAATAATGTGGAAATACCCCTTCTACTGTCTTGTGGTAATTCTTACATTGTCCAGTACAAAGTTAGGTACAAATAATTTCAATTAGCCCATGATATAAAGGACAAGCAGGTACTTGAAAATGGGACGTGCTAGGTCATTTCTGTGAAAAGGTATTTTAATAACTACCCAAATAAAATACAAAAAGAGCATTCTCATCAATGTTACAAAAATTATATCGACCTCTGTTATTAAAAAAGCTGCATGCGCTAAATTTTATGTAAATATGTTAAACATGTAAAACCAATCACAATAAACTGCACATAATCATAAATACCAATATTACAGACATTTATATCTTAGAAGTGCAAGCTAAATTTACCAGCTAACATAATGTGAGTTTGTACGTCTGAAGATCAATGGTTTATCTTCCACTTATTGCCAATCATAGCGGTTTTATTGCTATTGACACGTTTTTGATACCACTCCTATTTTTATTAAGTATGAAATTACTCTTTAGAAACCTATTATGTGTGAAAAATATCATTCTGTGAAACTCTTATTCTTTCCGCTAAATATTTCCGTTACCGAAGTCTATCTAAAGCTAATATTCTTCAATCGTCCAGATTAGATCTCACGAGCTATATTTCTATTTTGCAAGGCATACTTCTACAAAATCAAGTATAGAAATTTTTTAAATCTATGCACTGCAATGAAATATGTTATTCAAATAGATATATTTCAATTATTACAGCTGCATAACTTAATTCAAGGAACCTATCTTCAATTGATGATAATACCTGTTCATAAATCATCTCTAGCGGACGTTTAAAGCTATATAACATGTTTACTCTTTACAGTTAACCATAATAATTGCTCTATAATATTTGCTATGAGAAGAAACATTTGTAGCATATATTCCTTTTTATTTTTCGTCAAAAAATCTGCTACTGAAATTAAAGAAATTATTTGTGGGGAAAGAAAGATGATTTTCTGGAAGTCATTCAAAATACTCATCTACGACTCCTATATCTTCTTCATTTGATAAAAAAATGCTTGCCACGTAGGATTTTTTTGAGTAGTGGGAACAGATGAAAGTCAGGGGCGGTTAGATCTTGTGAATATGGTGGATGCTCCAACAATTCGTACTGTAACTCCTTCAATTTGGTCATTCTTGATGAAAAAAGATTTTTTCTTCGCCAAATCAGGTCTTTTCTCACGAATTTTTGGTTCCAATTGATCCAAAAGGTTTGAGTAATACTGTCCTGTTATTATTTTACGGTTTTGAAGGTAATCAATTAACAGAATACCTTTTGCATTCCAAAAAATTGGTACCCTTTTGGTCGATTTAGACCACTTTGGCCAAAGCCAAGTCTCATCCATAACTACAAAACAATGTTTAAGTTTTACTCTCTCTCGTTAGAAAGTCGTTTTTGATCAGAATTTATCAAATGCGGCACTCATATTGCACATAGGTTTCTCAAGCCAAATTCCTTTTTCAAAACAACCGTTCAGTCGAGATGTCCATGGCCTTAACAATTTCACTTAAAGTCAGTTGTCTGTCATCCTTAACTATATCATGTGTAGAATTAATTATTTGTTCAGTAGTTGCACTTATTGGACGTCCAGAACGAGGATCATTATCCAGTTTGCCCACTTACAAACCATTATATATATATATATATATATATATATATATATATATATATATATATATATATATATATATATATATATATATATATATATATATATATATATGTGGGTTATTCACAAAACAGTGAATCAAGTTATAATTTTTCTTTGTCTGTGTTTTAATGTCCCGAAAATCATTCCCTCACTATGTTCCAAACCCCACATTAAAATACTTTCGCATTTATAAATCAACAATTTCTGAAATAAAATTGATTACAAATTTGGCTGATTGATTAAAAATGCAGTGGTTTTATTTAAAATATTCTTAATTTGGAATAAAAAATAAAGAAAAATTATTTAAATATTCTTTTTTTACATGTCCCACGAAAAAAAAATCATTCCTTCACAGCTGTACTGACAGTCGACATATGAACGTATTTTGAATCATACATGAACGCTCCCATTAGTTTTTGGTAGTTGGCGGTACTGTCAATTTTTCAAAATGGTGAAATTACATTGCGCAGGTCAGAGTTTCTAATACGGAAAGGTTTGATTAATATTTTTAGAAGTTTACATTTTCTACCATCATTACATCACATCCTGAAAAAGAAGAGGTAATAAGTTTAAGTAATTATTAATCATATAGTGAAATTACTTTTTGGGAATAGTAAACTTACACAAAAATTAAAATTTAAAGTAAGGTTATGTCGCGAGATTTTTTTGGTTATGTTTTATTTCAACATTCGCTCACCATCATTCCTTCATTTCTATTTGTAGTGACCGAATAATGATTCATGAGGGAATGATTTTTTGGCTGGGCTAGCTTGGCATTTTTGTTTCGTTGCTGTAGGTAACGCTTGAATTGACGCTACTTTGTTGTTTTAGGGCATTAATAGCTAACAATGGCAGAAGTTAATCGAATTACAAATTAAGGATTACGATAGGAAGTGTAGAGAAAAACTGAAATCCGATCTTGAAAATTTAGAAAGGCTTCCCGAAAATGAAAGTCTTAAATACCTAAAAAAAAAGAGAAAGGCCAAGTAATATCTATATATATTATGAGTTCCAGAGAAAAGAGTGAAAAGGAAAAATTGGAAGAAAAATAGCCGGATTTATAGCGACAAAAGAGCTAAAGTACGTAAGAATCTGGTAAGATTGTTAAAAGAAATACCACCTTCTAGCCCAGGACCTACTACAGAACCCGTTATTTAAAATAATAATGAGCTTAGAGGCCTTGTAGCTGCTCAGAGAAAGCTGTAACTAATAAGACGAAGAGCAATACTATATGCGAAAATGGCCAAATTAGAGAAAATATTTAAAGAAGAAATAAGAAAAAGAGAGAAATTTCGTAAGAGATGTCAAAGACCAACAAAAAACTTTCTGTCGTCTCCTGAAGCTGAGTATCGGCACTCTTAAAAAACGCCCAAATTCCGAAAGTTGTAAAAAAGAAGCTTATTTTTTCGGAAGCTATTACCAAACAACTAAGACACTTACACTTACTTAAAAAAGCATAGTGAGAAGAAGAAATATTTTGAAATTATAAACCAGTTATTTTAAAGAAGCACAAGTTGTTTTACTTATCAAAACCGTTTTTCAAACATGACTCGTACAAAAAGCGGCCCTAGAAAAATAATTGCCCAACTGATGAAGATTAAACAAAATGTTAAGGATTTTTTCGAAAGAGAAGATAATTTCAGGATGTGCCGAGGAAAGAATGATTTTATCAGGTCGAAAGGACAAGTGAAACAAAAACGATTGTTAAGTGACACTACAAAAAATTTGCGCAAGAAATTTCTGATAACCGTAGAATACAAAATGAGCTTAGCAACGTTTTGCAGGTTTCGACTTTTTTGGGTGACTTGGACGAACGTGAAAGACCAAAACACTTGCAAATATGTGATCCAGGCAAATGTTAAACTGATCGTCATAAAATTGCGCGAAAATAAAGCATTACCTTGCTGTAACTTAACAAGATTTCTAGCTGTGATGGCCAACATGCGATAGCCATTCAACGAAGTGATTGTGGAGAGATTGTGAAGGTTGTAGACATAAGTCGATAGAATGTTATCTTCCACAGCCAAACAGAATGGTAACCTATCATCAGTGAATGTATGATTGTTCTTCTAACGAAAAGGATGGAAAGATGAAGATAGTACGTAAACCTATTAAAAAGAGTTAAAAGGTTTCCATTAGAAAACTAATAACAACAGTTAGCACGAAACTTCATTCTTTCAATATGTTACTACGATAGCTCACCAGTATCATATGATTTCAGTACTTAAAAATAATTTCACAGAGAATGAAGTTCTTATTCATCTCGACTTCAGCGACAATTATCCCTGCAAATACAACGAAGAGATACAGGCAGTCCACTTTGGAGGGGTAAGGCAACAAATTACACTTCAAACAGGTGTGCTATATTTATGTGAAAATTATATTGTTAGACCCCAAACTTTTTACTTTCTATCTACCAACAACAGTCACATTTAGTACCAGTTTTTAAATGGCTTAACAATCAGGATTTGAACATTGATAGAATGAGTGATAGTCCTGTCAACCAGTACAAGACCAAGTTCATGTTCCACATTGTATCTCGTCATATAAATAATCTATTTCCCAGTATGACATTCTTTTCATGGCACTATTCAGAACCAGGCCATGACAAAGATGCGCCTGATGGCGTGGGTGGTATCTTGAAAAGGACTGCCGAGAAAGCTGTGGTTGAAGGCCAAAATATCGTGGACTTAAATTCACTAAAAGATATTTTGTTGTCCAGATGTTCTTCGATAATGCTATGTGAACTTACCACTCCTAATATTGCAAAGATAGACGACTTAGTCAAACAATCAGACACCAGCTTTCCGTGGAACTCAAAAAATTCGCCAGTTTGTCTTCACTGGCGATTTGCTGTAGCTCAGAAGCCTTTCTCGCTCTGATTATGTTGGAAAATGTAGTAATCTTTATCTACGGTATTAGTCGCTATCAAAAAATCCTTGCATTATAACAAAGCGCAGTAAAGAACAAACCCGGTCAGAATCACTTGTTGGACATTCTTCAAATAATTATTCTTCTGCAGAAAACGATTCTAAAATCAATTTAAATTATGATGTTGGTGATCATGACCTTGCCAGATGGGACAAAGAAATTTATCCGACGGAAATAATTTCAGTGTCTGAAGAAGGCATTTTAGTAGAGTGTATGAAAAGAGGATGGTGTGAAGAGAAAAGGTATGCTTGGAAAGATGTTCTGCAGAAATCGAGTCTTCAAAATTAATCAAAAAAGAATGTTATTCTGTAAAGGAAACATATTTAGCTCAAATCATCTAATTGTTAAAGAGTTTGAGATTAGACTCGATAGCAAGATTGTAAGGGAGACTGATAAATAAAAGAATGTTGCTTTTGAGATTGAATAGGCTAAAAAGAAATATTTTTGTTAGATTGCCAGTTACGTATTTCTGTTGGTTTTCCCTTTATTGATGCCATTGTGATTAAAAGTGCCATTATAATTAAAGTTTTACTATAAGTAATGTCTTTTCCAATATTAGTAATACTTTGTTATGAATTACAAGATAGTAATGTAAATAAAAAAAACTTGAAAATAAATTATATAATTTTCTATAAAAATAAACATTGTTTTATTGTTGTAATTGTATACATTGATTGTAAAGTTAATTCCCTCAGCTAAGTTGTCATTCCCTAAGTCTCAAGTTTTTTAAATATCCTTATAATTCTCCTTAAAACACATTAATTCTGGGGACCACTATATTATTAAAAACTAGTGACTATGTAAACATAAGTTCTATGAAAATTACAGAAAATAATTACGAATTTACTAGAATTTTTTTTATATTTTAAATAATTAAGGTCAAATTTAGCGATTTCGTGAAAATTAGCCATATATATCTTTATAAATAAAAATCAATTGCCACATGTATGACGGAGCATCATTTGAGAACGGCGGAAAGGTTTGCATGAAAGAACATTTTTGGAAGTACATGGCTTAAAGATCTCGCAACCAACCCATTAAAAAAAGAAATGTGATATTTTGCAAAGGGATTTTATTATATTTTCTCGATTTAACGAAAAAGAATATTATGTTATCGGTAGTGTGTTGAAAATATTATTTTGGTGTTTTTGGATAAATACCACCAATAGTGATCAAAGCAGACAAAAGACCATCAGGCGAACATGAAAGATGCTTCAATACACCGACGTTGAATGAAGTTGCTATTGTGGTTGTTGCCGAGAATTTGGTGTCATTTTGTTGTAAGTCGTCACTAGATGGCGCTTCAAGACATCAACTTCTACACTGTATAATCGATTGCTATGAAAATTGGTATACATAGATATTTGAATATGTTCAATATTTTTGCGCTATCCACTTTATTGTACCCCGCCACTAGATGGGGCTATAGCGCATCAACTTCTACACCTTAAATACATCTTTCCCTGCTTACACTATTTAAATTAAAAAATGCTACCGTATAGTAGACAATATGGCTCAATGGATATAGATAAAAATGAAAGGAAATTTGTATAGGGCGGGTAGCTTAACTAAACAAAACCGAATTCGTGGAAAAGTCAACTATATGTTGCTTGCTCCAGAGTAGGAACTCCAGAAACACCGTACGAACAATATTTTTAACTATGCCTTTCGCTATATAATCAAACCAATTTAAAATATTTCAAACTAATAGTAACATCTAGCGTAACACAAGTGGATAAACAATTTTTTTGGTTTTCTGTTTCTGTGTATCCAGTTGCGTTACGCTAGATGTCAGTATTAGTTGGAACTAGTTTAAATTGGTTTGATTACATAGCAAATGGAATATTTAAAAAATGTGTTCATTTACGTAAATTATTAATACAAAAAATGTATTTAATTTATCATCAATTAATAGAATCTTATCAATCAAGAATCAATTAATTATCAAAATAATAGAATCTTATCAATATGAGTAATCTTTCATTTTTCTCCAATTTTTTACAACGCTTTATAGATTCTACATTACATACAGACCTTCTATTTTAAATATATAGAAGTAAATACATATACGAATTTAATGTAGTGAGACAATTCGTTTTTCTTGGGGCTTTAATGTTAAAGGAAGGCCGTAACACCCATGAGATCAGAATAATATTCGAAATGGTAACAAATACAATGTGAAATTTGCAAATCTGAAGGGATACCGACATAACGCAGAACACAGAGAATCGGAGAGTAAAAGCCTTAGTTTTCCACTAATGCTATATCCCACTGAAACATGGGCCATTAAAAAACAAAACCTTCTTTTGAAGTTTGGTGCTGGAGATAAATCCTGTGCATTCCGTGACTGCTTTGAGGTCGCATTTGAGGTTTTTTGTAGGTTTTTTTTAACCTACAAGTTTTATCAGAAACCATATTTTTTCCATTTTCGGCAATTCGTTGTTTTTATTTAATTTTGCTAAAATATTTACTATAAGAAGAAATATGTTTTTGAAAATCCGAAGTTTTTGGACATAAATAGTTTAACATTAATATCCCAATCCTACATACTTTTCGATTTAAGGGAACGGAAAATGAAAATTTCATATGTTCACCATTCGTTTTTATTGAATAAATATTTCAATATTGGTCTGAGGAAAAACTCGCCAAAACTATACCAGAAAATTTTACACCGTACGAAAGTCGCAGTGTAGTGGAAGTTACTTTTTTGAGTTACATTGTTTCCCGATTATGTCATCATCCTCTGAGGTGAATTTTCAATCTTGGAAAAGGAAAAAAGTCTGGTGCATAAGGTGCTGCGGTGCTACAGCTATATCAAAAAAGGAAATTAGATAATTTTGATCTTGAATTTGCTCATTGGCAAATTTTTGAGTGGCTTTTTTTGTTTTTGTTTTAAGTGGCTTTTTTTGGCCATGGTGAGATTGGAGTGTTCCTGGCTCTGGCGCTTCGTTTTCGGGTCGTATCCAAAAAATAACGAGTATTTTCAATCCAGTCGAAAAAGCCGGACTCCAATTAATCGGTAAAAAGCAGACGAACGGTTGTTGTTGAAACTATACTCTTCCTCGGTCATTCTAATCATCCACCGACGAATCGGTAGTTCGCGGATTCTGCGGACATTTTCATCACTTTTTGCAGTTGAAGACGTTCCACCGCGAGGTTCACCTTCAATCGGGTCTCAGCCTTGTGATACCCCACCCGAAAAAAACCTGAGCCCTTGACAAAACACTGTTACATAGGCCTGTCGAATTATGGCTTAAGTTTTCGGCGCCAAAATGTGTTTAAAAGTTTAAAGTCTAAAAAGTCTAAAACAAGACTTAATAGCGCACTGTTACTCAAAATTGTTGTCACATATTTTCAGAACGCACTACTAAAATTGTTACAGACCTAGTTAAGTGACTAGGTTCAAATTTGTAATGAATATGCATCAGATGTAGATAAGTTATCCCTCCAAAGGGGAAGCCAACGGTGATGCCAGATCGAATGCTACGCTACCAGTCTCATTGTGTTGTTTCCACGCATCGTAGGCAACTCCATATTGAATTGATTTACTATATCGATCCAATTGGAGGCGAGGTTGAAGTAGGTCAAGGCACAATAACGGGCTGTAGGTCGCAGTAAGAAGAATAATTAGTTTTAGAATTAGAATTATTGTTACTGTTTAGCGGACAGAAGAATGAATTAGACTATTAGTCCGAGAGTACGGCCGATCGTTTGTATCCCATTTGTTGGGAACGTGCAGACCTTTCGCCAAGGTCACACTTGACATTTTTAATGCGTGTTTGAAGACTGAAAGCTAAGAAATCGTCGCATAATATTTATATTCTTTTGGGTCACAGATTATAGTGGTGCATGATTCGTATTGGTTCTGGTGTTGGGCCGGTCCGCTTGAACGTTGTTTGGTGTGTCTCAGTGGTAATCAGTTGCTCCCCCGGTTGCGGCCGGTGAACTTTGGTCTGTCGGTTGATTACTCGTTTCCAAGTATTTGGCAGATTGAGGGCATCCTCTTTTCTGTTTAAGCTTCCGATTTTTTCTATTTCTATTGCTTCTTGAATGATTCTTGTCTTATATTTCGGCATATTTGCTATTTGTCTGCAACTGTCAAAATCTTTTTTGTGGTCAGTTTGTGGATGATGTTGGCACAGGATGAATGTGATTTGTTTGTTTTTAACCACCAATTTATATTCTTCGAGCCGGGCTGGTATTCTGCTGGTTTGTCCCACATATGAATATAGGTTGATCGAAGTAGTCGTCCGATGCGGTCTGTGACACCTTTGATATAAAGCAGAACAGTTACGGGCCTACTATCGGATTCATTTGGCTTGTTAACTGTTGGTGGTTTTGATGGTTAATAGTTTTCTTTACAGCAAGCTTTCTTAATAGCCTTCTTATTATATGCAGAGTAGCCGTTCTGCTTTAGAGCGTCTGTGATCGATTTAAGCTCTTTTGCTCGGTTGGTGTCTTCGGTTAGCTGGAGAGACCGAGAAATCAAGGTGTTAATAACCACTTGTAGTTGTGCTGGATAGCGAAGGGACCTTGTATTCAGGTATCTGTTCGTGTGGGTCGGTTTCCGGTAAACTGTGAGTTGTAAGCAACTATCGGGGGACTTGGTTATTAACCCTCAAGAGAAGCACTTTTGTGCTTCCCGATTCGGGAGTACATTAATTTAAACCTCAGCCAGTATAGAAAAAGACTATATCTGTAGAATGTTCCAAAAAATAATAGTATTCCTAATACCTAATAAAAAATCAGCAAAAATAAAAAAAAGTTAAAATGAGGTGTTCTATCCAAACTATCATATCTAGGCGAAATTAATAGATCAAAACTTTCTTCCAATGGCATTTAAAAGGGGACTTAATGTACTTTCAGATACGTATTACATAATTTAGCTTTATTATAAAAAATATATTTATTTAGTAAAGTAAATTTCACTGGTATGATGATGCTCTTTAAAAACCGATTCGGTCTCGTTTTCATCTCTTTGTCGTCGAAAATATCAACCGCCTCATATAATGCTTGCACTTCACACTTGCACGCTTGCACGCTCACACTTCAGATGCACAGCGAGTACGAGAGAAGAGCGAGATTTTAAGCTAAATAGAAAATTAAAGAAAAGGTAAAAAAACACACTATTTGTGCAAAATGGTTATTTAACGGTTTTAACTTACTGACAAAACACTGACACAACAACAGCCCTGGATGGTGCATAGCCATATACTGACTACGGTCGCTTATATTTTTGTTAGTATCTTAAGATGGCTATCTGTAGTAGAGATAGTAAAAATTTTTCTCTCACTCAAAGTCATCCTCTCAACGTGACCATTTATAAGAGAAATCACTTTTAATTCACCCCTGGTAACCCTTATCCAGTGCTTATCTTGGGGGTTAAGACATCTAGAAACGGGAGTTTTTGGTTTTCCTCGATGTCTAAGGTAAACTGTATTTTTTGATGAATGGAATTTAAATGACTATGGAATTTGGCGAATTCCTTTTTGCCAAAGGACCAGATGACGAAAATGTCATCGACATATCGGACCCATAGTTTTGGTTTGAGGTCAGCACTCCTAGATGCTATCTCTTCAAAATTTATCAGGAAAAGGTTGGCCACTACTGGTGACAGAGATGAACCCATTGTTGTTCCATATGTTTTTTGGTATATATCTCCGTCAAATATGAAGTAAGCGTTGTTCAAGCAGTGTCTAGACAGATCTATTACGTGATTGGAAAGGTCTTTGTTCTCCACATTAATTGTAATGCTCCTTATTGGTCTGCTCGGATATAGAGATTTGACCTCGAAACTGGCCATAATGTTCTTTTGACCTATTATAAGTTTGTCTAGAGTCTCTGCGATGTGCTGAGAATTTTTGAAGTACAAATCGGCCTTTTCTATTATAGATTGTAATGTATTGGACAAAAAATTATCTAGCTTTTGTAATGGCGAGTTGAAAGTGAGTCCCAGCTTTGTGGATCTTTGACAGGTCATATAGTTTTGGGCATCTGCTTGACTTTTCTCTTGGGATGAGTTATTTGAGATTTGTATAGATATTTTCGTCGATTGGAGACTCTCTGATAGTTTTTTCCAGATATGTAGTGGGGTCTCTGGTAACTTTTTTATAACTGGGGTCGGGTAGAAGTTCTTTGATTTTTATTTGTATTCTTCAGTGTCTATGACTACTGTGGCGTTTCCCTTGGCAGCAAGTAGTATGGTTATGTTCTTTTCCTGTTTAGTTTCTTGATGGCTAGAGTTGCTGTTTTGTTTCGCTCACTTGTTTCCTAGTCTGTTTTATTTGTTCTTTAAATTGATACGTGCTGGCTTTGTACAGGATAGCTTCTATTTTTCTTGTCGTTGTGTGGTATAATAGTTTCCTGAAAGTTGGTTGTAAGTTTTCGTTGCGATAGTTGATGAAGAACATGTGAGTTTGCACAGCAAAGTGCATCTCTTGTTTTTCAAGCTTTCATATGTTTTGGAGGTTTTAAAAATGTCCTCCCCGTACAGGTATGTAATATGAGTTCGTAGTATTTTGCGGATAGTGATCCGATCCGATACCCAAAACAACTTCCGATGGGGTGGACCCCACATCAGAATCAATATGAAGCACGCACCACCACAATCTGTGATCCAGAAAAGTATAAATGTTACGCTACGGTTTCTCAGCTTTCAGTCTTCAGACCCGCATTGAGAATTACACTATAATATATATATATATATATATATATATATATATATATATATATATATATATATATATATATATATATATATATATATATTATAGTGTAATGGGCGGTTGATATTGGAAATATAATTAAAAAGAGATAAAGATGACCCCTCTTTCAGATATTTTCAATAAATAATTAAAATGCTTTTTCCATTTACTAAATTGCTTTATCGTGCACTGTTTTTCCCACAACATTCAGAACCTTTAAAATGTTATTAGATTCACATCTTGCCTTTTGCTTTAAATATTTTAGAAGTTACCATATGCCATATGATGAATTGCGGCAACGTTGCATCCTATTTTGTTGAATCCTAAAATTAAATCCTATCCTATGCAGTGGTCGTGGTTCTGGTCAATTAGAAATTTTTCTGGTTTTCTGTCGACCAGCGATGAATAAGTAATGAATCGGGAAGTTGCACGGTAACAATTTAGCCAATAAGGAACAGTGAAAAAGACTGATATGTAGATCGTTGGCGACAAACTGGCGACTGATAATATGAATTCTACGACAGGTTTTTACATTCAATAAAAATAAATATGTTATAAATAAATGTATTCTGTTTTTAACACAAGAAGAAATGCTATAGGCTTGATTTGGTGGAAATGTTAATAATTTTAATGAGAGTAAATTAAAAGTCGCGTCCTGTTATTTGAAGAACTTTACAAGTTTTTCTACAATACTTACTCTAA
The DNA here is from genome assembly GCA_031761425.1 of Cosmopolites sordidus. Lineage (NCBI taxonomy): Eukaryota > Metazoa > Arthropoda > Insecta > Coleoptera > Curculionidae > Cosmopolites > Cosmopolites sordidus. The sequence goes on along the minus strand of JARFXV010000477.1, from coordinate 137,789 downwards.
AGATATAGCAGAATTATATTGGAACTAACAGTATTAATAACACAGGTCAACAAATTTAAACTTTTTTGAGGTAATATTTCTTAATCATAAGCTAATTACTGTAACGCGTACAGTTTCTTTTATAACAGGGGGTCGGTGGATGGGAAAAAAGGAGACGACATATTTTTACAATCTAATGTTTAATAAATATGTAGAACGTGTTAAATCTATGCAAAGACATTACTGAGGATTATGTGAATAAAACATATATTACATGAGATGTCATTCAGCGAAAAAAGCTTTCACTTTTTTCTCTTATGTTCTGTAGCATCATCTCCTTTTTAAAAATCCGCAGTAGTCGCTCAAGCTAGATGGGTTCCAGTGCCTGGTATCTTGCTACCATCGTTCTGATGTCCACATGTCCTGTTACTTACTTACCACTTACCACTTACTGCTTAAATTCAAATAGAAGTGTAAAAAATGCATTTTTAAGGACGTACGTTTTTATAGTTTTTATAGTTTTCATTTTTCTTATTGCCAACTTACAAAACACTTCCAAGCTGTCAATTCCTCTTAATTTAATTTTCCTTAAAAACGAAAATCACCTAAAAGCTTCCTTATTTGAGGTCCAATAAATATGCCTTTCTTTAGTTTTGCATCAGTTAACTGAGGAAATGTTTCCTTTAGGTTCTAGGAATCATTATCTTCTTTGTACATGGCTTTGACAAAGTTTTTTATTAGTCCTAGCTTAATATGGAGAGACGGAAGAAATACGTTTTTTGGGATAACAAGGGGGGCATAATTTATGTTTGAAGTACAAGGTTCAAAAGAAGTTTTATGACGCCAATATTCCTTACTGTAATGTTGCCCTACTGTCCTATAGACACAAAAAATAGCAATATCTTGTAAAACTCTCTTGAAGAGAACTTCTTCAAGAGAACTTCTTGAAGAAGTGATAGGTATATTGCTAGAATAGTGATAGGTATATTGCTAGAAAGCAATATACCTATCACTTTTAAATCTCCACAAATATCCCACCAATACTGTTTATATTTAACGCAATTTAGTATGGTTGCTAAGTTGTCATAGGTTTCTTTTTTTGTCACAGAATGAGCTAAAGGAATAAATGGGTATTTGTTTCCATTATGAAGTAAGATTACTTTTAGGCTGTATTTCGACGAATCTATGAAAATACGCCACTCGGAAAATACATGTTCCATATTAAGCTCATTTATCAACCCATCAATATCACAACAGACACATAGCAATCCTTCCATTTTGTAAAAACTTGAAAATTTTCCATTCTGTTTTTGGTAAATTTGCATTTTCATCTGACAGGTTCTACTGGAATCAATAAGTTTCAAATTTTGTTTTGACAATCCCAGGTATTGTTTCAAATTATTTAATTCATTTTAAGTTATTAAGTGAACTAAGTGGTAGTTGTTAAAAATGTTGAGTCACAACTAGTGTTCTCAGGAAGTTCTGGATCAGATCCTGATGAAGAATTAGATTCACTGGGAAACATGTTGTCCAGGTTGAAAGGCGCAATTGGTATCGGTAGTTCGTGGATATAAGGAACTGGCCTAAGTGCAGAAGGCAAATTTGGATATTAAATTTTATTCTTTTGCTTTTTTGAAATCCATTCTGTTTTAGTGATACCAAAGTAGTAATCACTTGCACGGTCTGTCCACGATTCTATCCACACCATAAGAACCCTCAATCGATATAGAATTTTTCTTGTGCTGCATGCACTGCACTAAATTTACGTAACAACTCACACAGTAAACATGAGGAGCTTAACTTTTATATTCATTTCCAATTTGACACTTAAAATATAAAAGGTAGGTTTTTTTGACTTCCTCGGTATAGATCTAGCTTGTGACTTCAAAATAAATCGTCCGCATAATAACAAAATTTATCGGCTGGATTTTCGTAAAATCGACGATTAGAACTTGCCATTTTATATAAAATCGACTTAAAGGCTTGACTGTACTGTAAACGAGACAGAAATAAACTAAACTATGCCCACTACTACACTGCCCTTGCTTGCTTGCTTGAGGCCACCTGAAGTTAACCTTTTGGCTTTGCTGCGGGGCAATTGCCAGCTCAGTACACTGCCCTTAAAGTTTTAAAAATTCCTACATTCTCCAGTTAAAAGTGAGGTATAAATAATTTCAATTAGCTTATGATATAAAGAAGAAGCAGGTACTTGAAATTGGGATGTGTTAGACTATTTCTGTGAAAAGGTGTTTTAATAATTATCGAGATGAAATGCAAAAAGAGCATTCTCATCAATGTTACAAAAATCATGTCGACTTGTATAATCTAGGTATACTAAATATGATATATATTATAAAATAAAATACAGAGTTGTCTGGAAAGTTAATATAAATACCCCTATTATTTTAACACCATATTTATTTTTGTCCATTGTAGTTAAGACAACATAATACTATAATGATAATAATTAAAACACTTGGTATTTGTTTCACAATATATTCAAGATATTCTCTAACATGTTTCGGCCTCGCGACCATTCTCAAAGAGAGTTATGTATAAACTATATTTAATTATTATCATTGTTACTATGTTTCACCAAGAGCCAACCGCGTAATCAATCAAAACTATTGTTAATGCAAGCACAGCAAAATTAGCGGTTATATACAAAAAACGAGGCCGAAACATGTTAGAGAATATCTTGAATATATTGTGAAACAAATACCAAGTGTTTTAATTATTATCATTGTTACTATGTTTCACCAAGAGCCAACCGCGCAATCAATCAAAACTAATACTATAATGCCTTTTTACCAAAAATTAGCATCTTTATTTACAAATAATGTTAACAGATTGTTTTCCACCTCCTGTTCTGTTTTAAATGGTTTCACATTTAAACAGTTTTGGTCCGAGGAGGCACAATCGGCCGATTTCATAATATTTAATTTATCGGTTAAGTTAAATTGCTCTCTCTGCATAAATTGCATAAATCAATAGTCTGTAGGGTCTCCCTTGTTTTTTATCACCTCTTGTAGGCGGTTATTCATCACCGAAACCAATTTTCTAGTGGCATCAGGCTTAATATGTTCCCATTTACAGTAATGCTTACTTAAGTTGTGATCTTCCTTTGCGTAGATTTTGGTTAGTATGGCTATTATTTCCTCGACAATGTTTAAAGGATAGCCAGAGGTTTGCCGGTTTTGCAGATCAAAGTCTCCGCCCTTGATCCGACTAAACTTTTACACCATGTTCTCCCAACATAGCCCTTTAACCCATAAACCGTACACCTTTTTTGTTTGCACAGCATTTTGCGCGTTTTGAAATAAATTGTCATAATGTGGCATAAATGCAAGGTTATCGACCGACATTATCAATTCGAATCAACTTGACTATTTAAAAGGTGATCAAAGCGAATCTGAACGTAAACAGTGTAGTTACCAGGGGAATTAATAATATGTAAACAAACATTACTAATCCAATACATATTTTTGTTTTCGATCGTTAAAAGGGTAATTAATGGAAAATCTTTACAAATTTTCCGGACAACGCGATATACAGTTAGTAAAAAAGTCAGGATACACCACGTCTTTAAATAATTTTACTGCATTAAACAATTAAACATGACAACAAAAATACAGCGTTTCTTGTTTTACAAAGTTTTAATTGTGGAGAACATGAATAAAGCTGGTTGCAACAAAACCTCACGTTTTATAACTTTAACTCACACATATCAATTATTATAAGCCAAAAAGTATGTTTTATAACATAATAATTATATAATATTGCATAATTATACAATATTGCATAAATGAATGGTCTGTAGCAGCGACGGTTCTTGAGGGAAAACAGGTGGGGTACATATAACCAAATTTTGGAATGGGGATAGGGAAATGTGTCGCAACCAAAAATTTTACATTTCTTAGTATCATACACACACTTTGCTTTGTAGAAATACGAGTGTAACTGTTAGACATCAAATTTTCAAATGGGTTTAGGTTTAGGTACCTAGATAATTAAATTTTGCTAAACTCATCATAGGACTATGACCATTAAATCTGTTTGTAGTTGAAGTCCATCCTCCTAAATTTCTGAACAGCAAAATTGTGCGATGACTTGATCATTAAAATTTGAAATTGACTTCACAAGTTTTTTTTCAGTAGATAACATTGCTAACGCTCACAGCCGTTCCTGACCCATAGTGTTTCTTAGAAATGTTTTGATTAGTTTGAAGGTGGATACACATCTTTGGCTTTCCACAGTCGTCATAGAAGCGGTACACATAATAGTCAGCAATTCCACAGATCCACTAAATGTTAATGTTAAATTGATTTGGATAAACATTTGTAAGAGCGGCACAGCCCTACTGTGTTTCATAAAATCATCCCGTGCGTATATCACCGAAAGTTCATTTTTTAATTTTAAGTAATTTACGTTTGCAAACCGGTTACATACAATTTTAATGTCTTCATTTGAAAAGACGACTCGTTATTCACCAAATTTTTCAGTTTCAAATAAATTTGCAACAGTTAGGTATAAATCGAAACTAAAACGTTCATGAACCTGTATGGTAAGGTAGCACAGATTTCCTTACATATACTGTCATTCGGATTGGGATCCTCCCTGTCAGTACATTTCAGTTTCTCTCTGCAATTCTCTATGATCGTTATAGATTCTTCACCAGTTAAGTAACCAAATTGTTAATTAATTCATGTACCTGTGTGGTTAAGGTATCACAGATTTCCTTGCATATCCTGTCATTCGGATTGGGATCCTCCTGGTCAGTAAGTTTCCGTTTCTTTCTGCAATTCTCTATGATCATTGTAGGTTCTTTGCCTGTTAAGTTAGCAAATTGTTGATTAATGCTTGAACCTGTATGGTTAAGCAATCACAGATTTCCTTGCATATCCTGTCATTCGGATTGGGATCCTCTTTGTCAGTAAATTTCCATTTCTTTCTGCAATTCTCTATGATCGTTGTAGATTCTTCACCAGTTAAGTTACCAAATTGTTGATTAATTTCTAATTCTATATTGTCTCTAATATTTTAAGTGTCTGTTCAAAAAGTTACCAAATTCTTCTTAACTTTAAGTGCATCTAGTTGCCTGCTTTGCAGTTGATCAAAGAGAATGTCGCAAAAACAACCAAAGTTTCTTCAAGGCATGTTTACAATTCTTCTTTGTAAATGTAAACAGTATTCACACATTTAGACGTAAATATTCATCTGGTTGGGGCCGCATGGATTAGACGCTTTTTCACGACGCTATCCAGAAAAGTTGTCCATTTGGCTGATCGAGAAATGGAAGCGGGAAATGCAAACAGATTTGCAAAAAATACCTTTACTAATTTTTTTACTGCACCTTTCAATTATTAAATTTAATTGGTGAGCATAGCAGTGAATATACTGTGCATTCTTATAATTATTTATAATTTTGGATTGTACTTCTGCGATTGTACCTTTCATCACGGAAGCACCATCATAACTTTGGGCTATGAGTTTCTTAGGTTCTTTGTCTATTTCTAATTTGCTTAGCACCGTAAAAATTTCGTTGGCAATCCCATCTGCTGTATGATTTTTTTGGTATTAAAAAGGCCCAGAATCCCTCGTAAATTTCGTCATTTTTAACATATCTGATTCTGAAAACCATCTGCATTTGACTAGATGTATCGGTAGTTTCATTGGCCTGTATGGCATCATATTTTGCTGTGTGAATGTCCTTTTTTAAAAAATCGTGGCAAACATGCAAAACATTGAATCCAGTAATTCGTTCTGAATTTATTTAGAGATGCCTAGAAATAATTTATTTTTATAGCCTTTTAAATGAGCTTCAAAAAACTGTCTATTTCGGCCATCAAATTTACTAGCCGTCTGAAAATGCCAGCATTTTCTAAAGTGTAGGTTTTGTCATGCCCACATAAGGCAAGCTCAAATACCCCACAGAATTTTACACCGTCAATTAACTTAGACAATATGTAACGATTCTGAGTCAACAGTTTTATTGTGCTTTTTATGTACACCGATGTGCACTGCTGAGTTGAGAACGCATGTCTGTCTTCTCTAACATACTAATTTCTAGCTCATTTTTCAAATGTCTTTGTGAAATAGAATGCGATTTTACCTTTGCGTCCAAATGTTTCAAATCATTAACACCGTGTTTAATCCAGCCCAGACCAAGATCGATCACTGGTTTCCCGACTTGCGCCAAAATGCACAGAAAACAATAAAATTTATTTGTGGTCTAGCATCCGCATAACCACGAATACTTCTCAGACACGGTTTTATTGAATGTGCGTTTGTATGTTCGTTTTTGATAATTTTAATATCAACTTTCGGTCCTCAAATGTTAATGTGACATTATTTCTATTCATATAATGCACTGAATTCATCTTCACTATTGTAATCGTTCAAAATATTTACTTTTCAACCACTCGAAAAAAATTCGAAAAGCGCGATGGTGAAAAACACCTGACTATTGTGGGGCAACGACCAAGATATAATGTTATAAATGCGTTTATTCTCCGGGTTACTAGCGAAATGATGCATTGCTATCTTTGTTTTTCGCACGCGATAGTAAAGAAAACAGTAGAGGCACAAACTTGCCTGTGCCCCAAGCATGTGTTATTTAATCGGTGCGCTTCGGCAACCCACGACCTATTTCGGTACCGCGAATGACATTATGGATGTTAGTCTATAGAAGTCGCAAGAAGCGTGATTATAGACAAAACAGAGAATAAATTACTATAAATTATGAAATTATTTTTTCCATTTAATTTTTTAATTTTTTAGGTAGGGTAATTTAGGTATTGCAGGTGCCTACCTGCCCTTATGGACCAACTGCCACTGCTGTAGGGTCTCGCTTGTTTTTTATCGTAGGCGATTATTCATCACCGAAACCAATTTTCTAGTGACATCAGGCTCAGTATGTTCCCATATACAGTAATGCTTACTTAAGTTGTGATCTTCCTTTTTTTCAGTTTTAATTCAAACCATAGATATTCGATTTAATTCATGTCCGCTGATTGCGGTAGTGTTTTTAATTGCGTTTAGAGTAGCCACTTTTTGACTTCCCACTGCCTGAAGCCTGAAAGCCTGCTCCTTTTGATAGATTAAGAAGTTTTAATTAGATATTTTCTGTTTATTAATAGAATGTACAAAAACTTTTTTTGTCCACATTTTGTTGATTATTTACTATAGCGTCTATACTCGGTCCTGAGTAAAAGTTGTATTAGTGGACACTACTTTAAATATTCATTTTAAATAGAGTCTTAACAATATTTTTATTGTAAGATACTCATTGCACGAAAAAGCATTGAAATCCATTTTGAAAATAGACGTACGCACACTTTTTTACTAACTGTATATGTATATTAGGAAAACAAATAACATAAACGATAAAAAATTTAAATATAAATTTTACACCAAATCACCACCCTGTTACCGCTATAATACAACTTTAAAGTTGTTTTAAATGTACATCATGGCGTCAAAGGACTGCGACAAGCTTTTGGTGGAGATGGACCGTTCAACGCAACTCCATTTCGCCATTGTACCGAATTTAAATTAGGACGTCGCTTAATAGCTGAAAACAAACATTTAGGTAGACCGTAATCCACCGTTATTGTAGAAAATCTTACAGTTTAACAAATATAATAAGATTATAGGCAATGAACTTACACGATAATAGTTCTATCTTTTGTAATATAAACCACACCATAGTTTTAATATAAAAGCTAATTAAGCTTAACCATAAAATTTTATTCAAATTAAAAACTACACACAAGACATACTTATAAAACGTGACTAAACAATATATAGAAAAATCAGGAAAAATTAATTAAAGTCATTAAAAAAGCCGAACATTCTTGTGGATTTGAAGCATAAAAATTAGTGAAGAGGAAACAGAGGTTTCCTTCACCTCCTCTGTTTTTGTTATAAAGCCTTGTCCAAAGGGGTCAAAACTTATTAATGAGGCAAAATATTAACCACAAATAGTAACACAGGTATACAAAATAAAAACAAAATGTTGGTGCCACCGAGACTTAAGCAACCCTCTCAGAGACATTAAATTATTAAAAGTACGTACAATTTTTAATCTACTCACATTGATAATAGTTTCTTTTCAGTAGCCATTTAACTTGTTTATTTTTGTTGTTTGTTCAATTCAAAAAGTTTGTAAATAAAACTTGGAAGATGTAATTGTCAAAACGATCGTGTTTAAATGACTCGAACAATTTTTGTTACGTTTGTAGCGAGTATACGGTGAAAGAGTTTCGAAAACGTATATCTGAATTTGTGTAAAATGCGAATTTCGCCATCCATTAAGCCATGGATTCCAAGCAATATTTGCAAAATATGTAGTGAAAATATAAAGCAAAGGACGAATGGAAAAAGAACTCAATTGAAGTTTGGTGTGCCTATGATTTGGAAGGAACCCAAAAATCACTAAGATGACTGTTATTTTTGCCTAATCAAGGTACATGGTATTAACTGAAAAAAATTATCTATCCCGATCTAATATCTACTAAGAGATCTGTTTCTCATTCAGAAGACGTCCCTGATCCAACTTTTTGTGGCCTATCTGATTTTTCAGATACTGAATCTATTACATCTGAAGATAGGCAAGCTTGAACTAACGAAGAAAGTGATAATTTTACAGCTACGTTGTCAAAACACCTACTTTTTATCTCAAGATGTTTTAAATGACCTTATCAGAGACCTCAACCTTTCAAAAGAAAGATCAGAACTATTGGCATCCAGATTCAAAGAAAGGAATTTATGTTTTCCAGCTACTAAAATTATATATTTTTTTTTTATCAGAAAAGGATGTGTGTTTTTTTGTAATGATGTTAGTGGTCTTTTATCATAAATGAGTTTCTTGAACTACTAGTGAAATGAATGGAGACTTTTATAGACAGTTCGAGGCGGAGTTTGAAAAGTGTTTTGCTACATAATGGCAATAATGCCGCATGGTGCGGTTCCCATTGCTCATTCAACTAAATTAAAGGAGGAGTAGGAAACATATTTGCAAAAATCAAGTACCATGATCATAAGTGGATTATATGCGTTGATTTAAAAATGGTAAACTTTTTATTGGGTTACACGGCTATTGGTTGGGTTGGGTTAAACGGCTATTGGGTTACAGGTACAGCGGCTACACGAAATATCCATGTTTTCCCTGTATGTGGGATAGCAGAGGTAAAAACGAGCATTGGATTAAAGCAAATTAGCCTGAAAGAAAATACTTGACAGTTGGGAAACAAAATAACATAAACACAGCGTTAGTTACTAGCCAGAAAATAATTTTGACTCCTTTGCACATAAAATTGGGACTAATGCAACAGTAGACTGGGCCAAAAAATCGACTATTTTTTTTAAGGAATACCGAAAATATTATTTGTGATGACAAAAAAATATTGTGAAAGTTAGAGCCCTTAATGTTTATATTAAGAAGTGTATCATCGCGACTTTCGGTTTTTTCTTCGTCTAAAATCCTTCGTCTAAAACTCCTAAACTATCAATTTGAAAAATTTGAGCAATAAATACTCTTGAAGGAAATTGAATTCTCTATAAAAAATGCCTCATAAATTTACGTCAAACAAGCCGTTTCCATGTAATCGTGCCTTGAACATTGATCTGTTTTTACAATTTAACTTTTCAAATTTAAAATTTTGTAACTAATGAACGAATCAATATTTGAAAAAATACAATACACATTCTTAAAGGAAATTGAATGCGCTACAAAAAAAAAGATATCTTAACATGTTTCGTTAAATTCACTCATCCCTAAGTTATTCAAGGTTAAACAGAATTTAAAAATAATTTATCGCTTTCTTTTGCATTAGAGCTAATTTTTTTTTACTTGATTTTTACTTTTTTTTTTAAGTACAGTAACTAAATGTTTTCAAAATTCATAATTTATTTAAATTTGATTTTGCTTAAAGAGTTGTTTATTTACGAACATTCATTTTACTGTATGTAACTAATTCTAAGAGTAAAAAATATGCGACTTTTTATTTATAAAGCATTTATATTTGATATTATATACTTTTATATATATATATATATATATATATATATATATATATATATATATATATATATATATATATATATATAATTTTATAAATAATAGTTAACTACCAATTTCAAAAAACACATACTCAATCAAATTAACTTTATTACAATTAGGGATTTTTTTGGAAAAGCTTAAAAATACGAGTTCATATATAAAAGTATATAATATCAAAGACAAATGCTTTATAAATAAAAAGCCGCATATTTTTTACTCCTAAAGTTAGTTAAATACAGTAAAATTAATTTTCGTAGATAAACAACCCTTTAAGCAAAATCAAATTTAAATAAATTATGAATTTTGAAAAAATTTAGTTACTGTACTTAAAAAAAAGCATTTCCAATATTAAGTCTTAAATTTTTTAATCAAGTAAAAAAATGAGGTCTAACGCAAAAAAAGCGATAAATTACTTTTAAATTCAAATTTAACTTCGAATTTCCTTGGGAGGAGTGAATTTAACGAAAAATGTTAATAAATCTTTTTTGTAGTGCATTCAATTTCCTTTAAGAGTGTGTATTATATTTTTTCAAATATTGATTCGTTCATTAGTTACAAAATTTCAAATTTGAAAAGTAAAATTGTAAAAATAGATGTTCCAGGCATGATTACATGGAAACGGCTTGTTTGACGTAAATTTATAATGAAACCTTTTTTGTAGAAAATTCAATTTGCTTTAAGAATATGAATTGCTCAAATTTTTCAAATTAATTGTTTAGGAGTTTTAGATGAAAGATGCCATTGCTATTAAAAAACTGAAAGTCGCGATAATACACTTCTTAATTTAAATATTAAGGGCTCTAACTTTCACAACATTTATTTTTTGCCATCACAAATAATATTTTCGATATCTCAAAAAAAAAAATCCATTTTTTTGGTCCAGTCTAATCCAACAGTATATCAAAGCATTGCATAAAAATGGTTCCTGTTTTAATTATATATGGAGGGCATTTTCTGGTTTGAGCAAGAAGAAACTTAAGGCTGGCATTTTCGATGCACTGCAAATTAGGCTTTTGATGAAAGATAACAATTTCGTGCATTCACTAAATTATATAGAATCATTAGCCTGATTCTTGTCAATGTTGTCCGAAAGCTCGAAAATAATTGCGAACATTTCAGAAAACTTGGATGTAACATGAGCATTGAAGTTCACTGCCTCTTTGGTTCTTACAGCGAGGAACAAGGAAAGCGATTTCATCAGGATATGGAAGAAAGGTACTAGAATCGATAGGATGAACACATGATGGCTGATTATTGCTGGAGCATCATGCGTGAGTGCCTGGAAGGAACCCACTCGAAGAAATCATGAAAAAGAAGCTCTTTTCATGTTCAATGACGTAACAAAAGGCGAAAAATATGATATAATTGTATTTTTTCGAATCCTACAATATCTTGAAAACTACACGTACATTTTAAAAAGTTTTAGTCTTTTTGGCCCCAAATTCAACCTGTGGACCTGCGTAATCCAATAATTTCTATTTTATCTTGAAAAACAAATAATAAAATTATGTTTTGAAAATAATGTTGTTAAAATGTTCCGCTTGGTGTGGGTGGAATTCATTCTGGAAAGCCAATTTTTTATTAATTTCGCATATATTGCTCGTTATATTTTCAGTGTTAACTGAATGATCGGTTTAAGGTCAAGAATTGTTCGGAGTTTATTTTTGTAAACCAGATATTTATCATAACTCCACAATAAATAATTGGTCTTTCAAAATGAGTCAAACCCAATAAAAGTTGTTCGCGTAAGAAGCACTTCGAAGCAAATGGTCGCCTTTGAGCATGTCACTACAGTGCCACTAGAGTATCGTAGAAAGATGAAAAAAAAATGACTCATTCTTCATCATGACAATACGAGATCTCACAAATCGGACTGAATAATTCAATATTTGACCTGTCAAAACATCGAATTGATGGGTCATCCGCGGTACAGTCCTGATTTGGTACCCAATGATTTGTGTTTGTTTCGTTTCGTGAAGAATAAACTACCTGGTCAACCATTTTCGACTAAAAAAAGCCATTAATGCGTTCATGCATGTTTTGGAGATACCTCAATCGGAATGGAAAAAGTGTTATCGTGGATCGATCATCGCGGATAATATTTTAAAACAATAAAACCATTTTCAATGATAAATATTTGTTTTTATTTAATATTCCGGATACATAAATAGCGACCTTCGTAAAGATGTAAACGAGAAAAACCCGTTCAATTAAAAAAAAAAACTAACATCAAAAAGACATTAATGTAAAATTATTATAATTATAAAAATTCTTATTTTAAACCAATATTACAAGCTTGTTACTAGTACTATAGTATAGATAAGCTGTGAGATTAAAAAGATTCATTTATACCCATACATCTCAGGATAATTCACATTTCTTGTTCAAACCAAGTAAAGGGTGTTTTCTAGTAGGCCCGAACTTTCGATAGGGGTCACTGTCAAATTATCCTGGCAATCATCATGGTACATCAAATGTCTGGCAAATTATCATGGTACATCAAATGTCTGGCAAATCATCATGGAACATTTAATATCACAGCAATTAAATCACCTAACTAAACTTATGGAATCTATTATGGTGCAAATAATCGTCCAATCGCACGATGTATTAGCCTTATGATCAACAAATTGCGGTCAATCCGGATAACGATCAATTATTATTTAATTCTGAATTTGAATGGTATTGATCTGGAGATGTGGTTCCAACAGAGCGGCTCTAATTGTCATACAGCCAATGTAACAATTTAATGAGGGGTTTAAGGATAATTTAATGAATCTTTGGTCTATGTAGATAAGCCACCAACTATTGACGCCTTGGAGGCCAACATAACTCAGACAATTCTGGATATAAGATCGATTGCTTGAAAATGTGGACGGAAATTCGATTAATAGAATGCGATTTGTCAGAGATTAATGCCAGTGAATCTAATTTCACCAAAAAATTTCGAGCCATCTAATTTGGTTGTTGTTTTATTCAAATTTAAACTTCAGACGCACTAAAAAAAATCACTCTATATTTAGTAGCAAGAACAATAGCAAATCGTAAGAATAAAAAGGGAATAAGTTTGCCCAGAATCGATACTAGTCTTCTTCGACCCCTGCCGACTCGTGGTTTTAGACTGTATTTTATAACTTTTCTGTGCTGTTTTGTGCTATGTACCATCTTACAGCATTATAATTGTTGATCAATTGCGACCTTGACTTGTAGCCTTTTTTTATTGTTAATCGAGTTGTATACTTTATTAAGGTAGGACGCATATTTTAGCAGATGCAGTAACGGATACGTAAAGAAAACAAAATTCCCTTAAGAAGATGAAGGAAATTCAGAAAATATCTTCGAATTACAATTATCAGCATTGCTATTTATGTATCCGGAATTGGCAACAATGGTTTTGCTAAGCGCTATTTAACATATACATCGTAAAGTTTGATATTATTGACTGTATACATACTTAGAACGTTTTGTCATACGGACGCTATTTGTGTTATCTCAGCAACAGTGCATTGATCAACTCATTTCAACTTTTGACTATGAAGCACCATCTAAAACCACTATACTGGTTTAGTGAATTGAATCGTGGCCGTCGTTCGCTCACGGACGAATATAAAGAAAGTCGTCCAAAATCGATACTGATAAACTGATATTGCGTGTTGGATTCCGCATAATTTGATAATCGCTCAAAAAAAGGTTTGTGTCGATTGGTGCAAATAAATATAAAGAAATGAAATGAAAAGCCGTATATAACATCTACATAGGTGATGGATCTTGGAGCTAAGCGTATGAGCCCAAAATAAACAGCAGTCGACTGTATGGGTCTTTCAAAATGAGCCAATCATAACAATTTCTTTAACAGATGTCTTTAAAGAAATAAGAAAAAGCAACCAGCGACGCATGGATCATTATTTACCATGACAACACGAGCTCTCACACATCGGAGCAACTCAATCTTTGATCGGTCAAAACATCGAATTGATAGGTTATCCGCCGTACAGTCCTGATTTGGCACACAATGATTTCTTTTTGTTTCCGTCTGTAAAGAATAAACTTCATGGTCAACGATTTTCAACTCCAGAAGAAATGGCTAATGCGTTCAAAATGCATTTTTTGCAGGTACCTCAATCGGAATGGAAAATGGGCTATGAAAATTGGTTCAAACGTATGTAAAAGTGTATCGATCATCGTGGAAAATATTTTGGAAAACAATTAAACCATTTTCAATGATGAATATTTTTTTTATTTATTATTCTGGATATATAATCTGAACCTGCTTGTTTCAGTTCCAAAGTTCCAATCATAAAAACGAAGTACAAGCTGCCTGAACATGTCATCAGGCTTTCGCACTACTGTCTTGCAAACACTTACTTCATCTACGCGCTATATATATATATATATATATATATATATATATATATATATATATATATATATATATATATATATATATATATATATATATATATATATATATATATATATATATATATATATATATATATATATATATATATATATATATATTTATGTATATAGAGAAATATAAAGTTTCGATGGCAAAGACGATCGACACAAACCACACGTCTTCTGTACCGTAGAGAAATTAAATAAAAAGAAAAGTGTGTTTCGTCATAAGAGCTTAAAATGTATTGCAGTTCAGTTCTGGAAAAAATAACTAATTAGACTAAAAAGGATATCATCATAACTACCACATTTACCAGATATTGTACCACGTGACTTGCGCTTATTCCACTTTCAGTAAAATTGCTGTAAATTTATCCTATAATTTTAATACTGGTATAAAACAGCAGACCATACTTAAATGTATTTACGAGACCATAATTCTTACTTCCTATTTCGACAGAAGATTACTCTAAACTTTTGTGGAACAAAATAATTATTAATGTCATTAATTTTAAGCAACCTTATTATTGAAATTATCTAATTTCTAATTATTTAAATTTATTGATCGCATCCATATCGTCGAAAAAGCAGTCTCACTTGTACGAAGCCGATGGAAAAAAAAACACACGCAGTTTTCAATCAAGATACGGAAAATAACACCCAATTAAACCTCGATCTAACTCGGACTCGGTGCATAATAATAGACTGGTCGATTTTTTCTTCCATCCTTTCTGCTTCTGAATCGTTATTAAGTAATTTATTCTAGCCAGTGGCCTGCATTCGATAGACTAGATTTCCCGCCACCAATCCAATTAACCTGATGCAGTTCATTATTGTAATTTTTTTTATTTTTTTTTTAAATCTGTGTTTTCTCTTGTCCTCCTTTGACAGGTTTCGTTCTATATATTCAGTTTCTACAAAATAAATTTTAATTGGTATCCAAAATAATTCATATATAATTTTTTAAAGATTAAATACAATGGGTAATAGATAGATAGGAGTACGAGGATCATACTAAGTATCTGAAACGTGCGTTTCGAGAGAGACTAGACTTCAAGAGAGACATGATGGAGTTCTGCCACATTTTAGACGAGAAGTTCACAAATATTTAAATAATGAATTTTCTAACAGATAAGGCCTTTTCTAACGGATAGGGCGCAATGGACACATTTCTTGGCCTGCACGCTTTCCGGATCTAAGGCCCTGCGATTTTTTTCTGTGGGGCTATTGAAAAATGTTAGTTTACCACGATGGAGGAGTAAATATTGTGGAAGAACTGTAACAGCGCATCGAAAACGCTTGTGATGTTATTCGTTGAACCGGGATTTTATTTCTGACGTGTATAGTGACGCTTTTGACAATTTTGAATAATTTAACATTTTACATGTAATATGTTTGTTATTCTGCAACGTGTATATAAATTATTGTTGTTAAATTGACTTCTCTCTGCGATTTCTACAACACAATGGTGCTGAATATCAAAAAGTCAGGACTGTTTTCAAATTTTGTAACTGTTAATAATTTCTTTATTTGGCAACTTTTGGATAAATGTTTTTTTTTGAATAATTACTTATTTTAACGAGTTCTACAACCTGTTAAAACATTGACTTAAATCATTACCATCATCATCAATTAGCCTTTCACTGGCATTCTGGTCTAATATACTTGATGTCATCAGTACATCGTGTTTTCGGTCTTCTTCATGGACGTTTGCGATCAATAAACCATCTCCATTTCAACTCCTTTACTCTTCCAATAATGGCGTATACCAGGTATATTTTTTAAATAAGGTCCGTTTTTTAGTAAGAAGAAAAATGCTATAAATATCATTAAAATATACTGTTTTCCTATTCTAGTACTACTTTTCTACATAATTTCCATTTTTGTTCAAACAATTCTTATACCTCTCAACAAGCTTTTGAATTCCGACGTCAAAGTAATTTGCCGCTTGTAAAGACGCCCAATCCATGACTGCTGTTTTAACTTCTTCATGGACGTTGAACCTTTCACCAAGAAGGGACTCATTTAAGAATCGAAAGAAGTGAAAATCACTGGGTGCAAGGTCAGGACTGTAAGTGTATGATCCCGTTCTTCTCATCTAAAAGACCTTGTTAGAGCTTGTATTTGTGTAGAAACATATGACCTTGCATTGTCATGGAGCAACATCACATCGGAAGATAGTAGGTCACGCCGCTTGTTTTGCCGGAGTTTTCTCAACGAGACACAATACGCATCAGAATTGATTGTTGTGCCTCTCGGCATAAAATCCACTAACAAAATCTCTTTCCTATCCTGTTTGTTTTACTTTTATTCGATTGGCGATGATGTGTGTCGCCATTCCATTAACTATTGCTTAGACACAGGAGTCATGTGAGATACCCAAGTTACATCTCCTCTAGCGATATGGTCTAACAATTCATCTGTTTCCTGACTGTATCAAATCAAAAACGATAAAGCACAGCCCAATTTCTTTGTTTTGTGATCGTCAGAAGCAGTCAGTTTCTCCGAAACAATGTTATAAAAAACTGACCTTGAAATCTGTGAAAATTCACTTGATAACTTTGAAATCGTGAATCGTCGGTTCTCTCGAATTTTGTTGTCTACATCACGAACCAAATCTTCAGAAATCAGAGAAGGTCGGTCCGGGCGAGGTTCATCATGCACATTAACACGCCCTTGAATATTCATAGCATTGTCACCGTAAATCTTACAAATCTGACGGTGAATTTCCTCTGCTGCCAAGTTTCTTGCACTCAAGAATCGAATTACACATGGTATCTCTCAATCGGTAGGCGACTCAATTTTCTTAAACATTATAAACTTCTACAGCTTAGCATAAAGACAGACGGTACTGCAAATGGCGCTTAAAGACGCGCAAAGCATGCCGGGAGCAGACGCGCAAAGCATGCCGGGAGCAGACGCGCAAGCGCACTGCGGCAATTGCGCAGATTGTAACAGATCTTATTTAAAAAATACCCCTCGTACTTTGTAATGCTAAGCTCTGCTCCGTTTTGTAATACTAAGCATACACCTTTCCATTCCCCTCTATGTTGCAAAGTTTTTGAACTGATTGCGATGTGAATATCAATGTTTCATTTTCGTATCTCATAATTAACAGGACGCACTGACTTTTCTCTTCTATGTTAAGCCTGTAAGCCATTTAACATACCGTTCCGGGGCCCCTCCATTGAAATGGAGGTTGCTCTGTCCACGATATAATAGGGGTTTCAAATTGAGCAGCTTTTTTAATTCTTGAATGAAACACAGAGAGCATTATGAAAATGAATGAATAAAACACAAGAGCTTAGATCTAATCTCATTTCAGAAGTATAATTTATGACATTTATAAGAATGGAGTAGTAGAGAATACAACGCGTTAAAATTGCTGATTTTTTTTATGAAAATGGGCGTTCAGTGAAAAATGTTTTAGAACATTTCATAATACTTACGGTTTGAACAATCATCCATCTGAAAGGACCATCAATTAAATTGTTCAAAAATTTCAAGAAACTGATTCGTGGTAAGATAAACGAAGAGCATTGCGTGAAACTGTTGTTAAAGACCCAGACATTTTCATTAGCTGAGGTTCACAATAATATGGACTCAGTGAATCCACAACATGGCGTATTTTACGAAATAATTTAGTTCTGAAGGCACATAAGTTTCAAATAACACATGAACTAAAGCCACTGAATAACTCGAAACGTCGTGCATCTGTCAATTGGATCAAAGAACAAACAGATGATATTTCTCAAAAAACATCTTTTCAGATGAAGCACATTTCGAAATTGGTGGTTATATTATTAAACAAAATTGCCACATTTAGGGTTAGGAAAATCTACGATTGATTAATGAGTCACTTTTTGATATTATGAGCCGCATTTCTTTCGTAATACTGCTAGTGAGGTTCTAACTGTGAATGGTGTTCGATATCGTGAAAATAACTGGATTTTTGTGAGCTGAATTGAATAATATTGATCTAGAGTTCCAACGGGATGGCACTACCCCTCGCTTTACTACTTTACTAATGAAATAATTGATTTATTGAGAAAAACATTTCTTGGGTGAGTTATTGCAAGATATGGTGATATTAATTGGCCACCAAGCTCATGTGATTTGACATCGTTGGGTTATTTCCTTTGGGGTTGTGTGAAACGCCAGGTTTATAAGAACAACCAGCAATCGATTCTTGAATTAAAAGATGAAACTATTTGAGCCATGGGCGAGATAGAGCTACGATTACGTCAACATGTCATCCAAAATTTTGACTAAATAGTGGACGTCTGTGAAGCTGAAAGAGGTGCTTATTTAAAAGATATTGTCTTTCGTGTTTAAAAGTCATACGCTATGCTTCAATCATCTTTTTTTTTTAGATCAAGGCAATGTTTTATTCTTGAATTTAAAAAATCTCTCAATTTAACAGATCCCTTTATATAATGATCCTCAATATCCAAATCCCTCTCTAAAACAGAAACTCTTCTCTCATATATATACAATGGGTTTGGAATATATATTTATATATATATATATATATATATATATATATATATATATATATATATATATATATATATATATATATATGGGTTGGGTTCTACAATCTCATGTGGAACACACAACAACCTGCGTCTCCGCCATAATGAGCAATGGTGACCTGGAGGAAGCCCCACCCATCCCATATATTGGGGGCACATGTTTCGTCTGTTGGTGGTTAGACTCATCAGGGTACCGACATATGCTCTCTCGCCAAGAATAAGGAGTCCCTTTCCACAATCAAACAACCCAAATTTTCGCCGACTTCTCGTTGGATGGCTTATAAATAGAGTTATTGGACTTCTTTGGACTGCGTCCAACGAGACAACAGTAGTCAGGAGTTATATACCCCCGACCGTTGAGTTCCACAATCTCATGTGGAACGCACAACAACCTGCGTCTCCGCCTTAATGAGCAATGGTTAATTGCTTGACCGGGAGGAAGCCTCACCCATCCCTTACATTGGAGGGCACATGTTTCGTCTGTTGGTGGTTTGACTCATCAGGGTACCGGGATGTTTAAAAAGAATCTAATAGAATTCCAGAGTTTATAGTTAAGACAAAAATTAGAAACAGGAAGAGTGGATGTTATGGGAAAGCAATAAGGAAGCTCCACAAAAGAGCAGGGAATAAAATATATGACTGAGTGAAATGGAAGTGGTCACTCATCAATTTATTTAGCTTAACGTACTTTGATTAAAGACTGAGGGTGATATTGAAGAGAAAACTGATTATAGTTTGTGGTTAGTTTGCAATAGATCCCACTCGAACTTTACCAGATTATGAATTTTAGCTTTTAAGATGGCTAAAGTTTTCTTACACTCGTGCTGTTTTTTGGTCCTGAAGATTTGATAACCTTAATGAGTGTCTAGAACTCACAGAGTGCTGGGGTCATTGTATAAATAAGCTGTGTTTATGTGCTGTTGTTTGAATAAATCTAGGAATCTCGTATATCGTATTCAGTTTAAAACAAAAATATTGTTACAAATTTAAGGTTAAATTTTGCAGAATGGGAATCAGAACGAAATGATGTTCCGTCCCCTTTCATGGCCTAGATCAATCTGTGAACAAAGAAAAATATGATTATTAAGGCAATAATATTACAGATATTGCAGATATTGCAAGATATTGCAGATGTCTGAAAGAGATATGGGGAACAAGAAAAGAGCCTTGTGGAGAGTTAGCAAACAGTCATGGATGACAAGGGGACAGGGAGGCTGCAAGTGTAACATCCAATGTAAAAAGTATATCACCGCCAAGTAAAGTTGCCAAGCTAAGCCTTTCGCTCTTGAATTATGAATTTGATCCAGGTTTGATACAGTTGCCAATAAATACCAATATAAGTCGCAAAGAATATATTGATTTTCGAAAGCTTAAGAGTACAATAGAGGCTAAGCACTTGAGAGAGGCTAAGAGGTTTCTAGACTTGGTATGGGGCTGGAATTAAAACCATCCACCGTTATTCTAGGGACAAAAGCCTGAATGATTTCTAGGGAAGGTAAAAGGGATGGGCACTTGTATACAGAAAACAACTACAATCCAATTTAGAATTGTGTGATAGACTTGTAAATATATCCTCCACGTAGACAGACACACCATTATTGTATTAACAGCTATTTATGAATATAGAAGGTCGGAATAGAATTTGATTTAAGTGAAAGTGTGTGCTCTTTTTAGGATAAGTAGATATAAATTATAATGGAATGTATAGTATTGTATATAGAATGAACGTGTGAATGAATGAATTTTATAGTAAAATCTTCCCATATACTAGTCATTGTCAAGATATTTCACAAAGTATTTGTCAGGATATTTTGAAATCTGTAGATGAACACTAGCATGTAAGAGGGCTATTACAATTTAGTGAAAGTGTCTGCCAAACCTTAGGTGAGGACGTAGAACAGTGGATTAAAATATCGTCAGCTAACAATCTGACCGAGAACCTTGTGTTCACATAATAAATAATAAAATTGGGGAACATTGTTTTCCAGAGGAAATGAAGATGGTAATCATGAATTCATCCTAAGCCGAAATATACAATAAGAGAGGAAATTGTTGGTATAGTTGAGAATTTTGTTTCTGAGGGTCCACTGATGTAAGGGAGATACAGTTGAGAAGGTCCGCGTCATACCAAGTACCTTAGTTAATTCAAGAAAAAAAGGTAGTTGTATGTTTACCGCAGACGAAAAGGAGAAATCGTACAACATTCTCGACATCAACTAAAGGATCCAATCTCTTCCCTATCCAAGGATCTTCCCTATCTAAAGCCAAATTAGAAACAGAATTAAGAGGGACATTTCTGACAATATCTCGAATATTTAGCTGAATTTTTGATCAGTGATGTTTACAGTTCGGCATATTTTTTCAGATTGTTTTTATTAGACTGAAATCACCATATTTGAATCATTCCAATGACTTTCTACATATTCCGTATGATGATATGCCTTATCTGTAGTTTACTTACTTCAAATCAAAATGGTGGAAAGTACACATTGAAAAAATATTATATGGCTTTCTATTTTCGAATGAAAGCCGAATTAGATATAGATTTAAGAAAAAATACCTTATGGTGTTCCATTTTTTATTAGATTAATTATAAATTGTTCATCGCAAAACATATCTATGTCATCGGAATTATATATGTAATTATATATGAATCAATCAATCATTAAACATCATCCCATCATCTATAGAAAATCTTATTTATCCTTTATAGAGTTCATATGTAAGCAGCAAAAACTAGATTCAGCCAATAATAAATTAATTTATTTGCATTACTTTTGGCGATATTTCTGATATGATACGTATAAGCGTTATATTGGAAGAGAAAATGTAAAACTTAATAAAATAATTAATGGAAAAGTGGAATTAATGAACAAAATTTCCGAAACTGTTTTTAGAAATTGTGACCAATTTTGCAGAAATGTCGCTAAATTATAAATAATATATTTTAATAGAGGAAAGAAATTATTTTAAAACACTTTATATTGCTAACTGAAAAACGCTTAAAGAATCTATATGCTTATTAAAAAGATGAATAATCAATTATTACTAAGGTACAAATAAGGACAAAAAGCATCGAGGTTTGTAATATTTATGAAGTAAATTATATATCCCTACAAAAATTTCTTCATTTTGGAAGGTACATACTCGTAAATAATATGCTGATTAATGCGGTTAAAAGGTTTTAAGATGATCTATCGAATAAAATGTGGAAAAAGCTGTAGCGTTCTGTCGTTAATATTTATGAAAAAAAAACTGTAAAAATTACTGGAAATCTACCAAGATTAAATCTTATGAAATTATCTTATTGCGGAACCAAGTAATAGTACAAAACGGATATCTGGTGTCCTAGAAAGATCACGTTTCTGTACTTTCGATGAAACCTGGTCATGTTGATAAGAAAGATCCGGTACAGTTAGGAAATATGTGAAAAAGTTGACATTCGGGTGTATTTCAGACCAATATTTTTAATACATGTGTAGAAATATTACTGAAAGAGATGTATAAATTTATTATACACGGTCGCCAAAAAAGAATGCATGCTTTTCAAATAAATATAATTTTGTTGATATTAACATAAACTAAAATGAATCCAAGTTTGATAACCGTGCATTCGTTATTTAATTATGGAAGATTTCATTGGAAATATAACACCCTTCTTTCTTACTGTACATATTCGAAACCTCTCTTCAAAGTTCGGCATCACAAAACCTACATTTTAGGTAGCAGTTCAATTTCTTAGTAAATGGCAACTTTCTGCTCCTCTGAGGTACTAGGAAAGAATGTAAACTTTTGACTTGAGATAGAGAAGGCTGTGGGTAATATGATTGTGAACAAACTCCACGAAATAATAATCACAAAATACCATCGGACTTAAGAGATGCTTGCATTATACCTATTTTCAAAAAAGGAGATAGAGTTGACTGCTAACTATCGGGGGCTCTCTGCTTCAGGAAAGATTCTGGCTAGAATCATACTAGATAGGCTGGCTGTCGTAGAACAGGCTAGCCGTGGAATAACGGTTATGATATTCTTACTACGTCAGATACAAGAAAAATGCAGAGAAGAAAATGAAAGCCTATTCGTAGCCGTTGTGGCTCTGTCAAAGACGTTGCACTCCGTTGACAGAAATATGGGTAATGTGAAAGCTCCCAAACTTCCTCACAATGGCATAAATGCATATGTTCTGACACATGTGGGAGAAACTGAGTCTTTTGAGATTAAGGCTGGTGTTATTTAGGGCTGTGTGATCGCTCCGACGCTCTTTTCAGTATTTGTTCTGCTGTCCTGCATCATGTTAGAGGCATATTACCTCATTCAGTTGATATATCGTATAGAATAGACGGAAGCCTATTCAACCTGGCACATCTTAAAGCCAATCACAACAAAGGAGGTTAGTATCGTAGAGCTGGACTATGCGGATGACTGTGCGCTTGTAGCGCTTAGTGCATCGGCTTTGAAAACGGTGCTGAAGTTATTTATTGAGGCATTATGGCGCGTTCGGACTTAAAACTAATGAACAAAAAATGAATATACTACAAAAAACGGGTGCAAATAGAGATAGAGAGACGGCTGATGTTATTGTGAATTGTCAACCACTGGAACTACCATGTTTCCGTATTTGGGAAGTCAAATTTCCGGTTCTGCCGACCTGTAAGAAGAGGATATATATAGTTTATAGAATTAACGGCGCTTGTGCTAATTTTGGACGTATAATAAGAAGAATGTTTAGTAACCAGGAACACACTAAAATCAGTGTTTACCATGTCTTAATAATTCCCACTTTTCTGTATGGAGCTGAATCATCGATCCTGTACTGAAAGCAAATGGCAAGATCATTGGATTAATGTGGAAGTACTTGAACGACCCAGCAATTTGAGTTAGGTCATTGCCAGAGGATGCAGGATACTAGGATACCGAAGCAGACCCTCTATGGGGAATTAAAGAATAAGAAACAAAATCTAGGATGTCGAAAAAGAAGATATAAAAAAAAAGTAATAAAATCGTCTCTAAAGAAGTCTGTGTTAAGCGTGTCCGAATGGGAAAAGACAGCAAACATGAAGAAGATAATCGCCAAAAAGCCGCAGCTCAAAGACAGGCGTGAAAAGCCAAACAGACTAAACCGCGTGTACAATTTTGTATCCTCCTAACCTTAAATGCGCAGCATGTGGAAGCACATGTAGGTAGGTCCAAACTGGGTTATGTGAGCTTCTGTAAAACCCACAATTCTTTAACAATGGGTTAACAAAACTAATAGCCAGCTGAAACCATACTCGTATTGGGTTAACGTTACATTATTGTATTCATGTATTTGTATTTTTTCTATTCCTAATTCAAGTAACCCAACGAAAATGAAGTGGTGTTAAAATCAAGATCCAGCCCACATAATTAAAGATGATAAATGTATAACGCAAAAGCCGAAAAGAAGAAGAAAAATAATTAAGAGCATAATGTGAAAAGTCAGATAATTTTCTAATAGATGGCGGTGCGATGGCAAAGGTGATTGCATTTCTAAAAACTAGCTTCCTTTCTAATACAACCGCATGAACTTGAAGGTGATATGACATTTAATTTTGTTTTGACAATTTTCGAAAGCAAACAAGTAATGTTGAAAAATTATTATAGGGACTCTACTCCATTACATTTCGTGGCTCATAACTAGTTTAGTGAGTTTTGATGAGGTCAAACGCGCATGAATGCGGCGCCGCCCTGAGGATGTCCGTTGAGGTCATTACTGAGGTCAACAACATTTGTGATATTCTGTTGGCTGTTCACAGAGTGAACATACTACGTGAATATTTGGGCATGAGAAAGCTGTCGGTGCGATGGGTGCGTTGTTTATTCAAAGCGAACTAAAACCGGAATAAAATAAGCACAATTCGAATGAAGTTCTGCGACGATTCGTGACTGTTGATGAAGCTTAGATTCATCACTATACACTAAACATGAAGGAACAGCAAAAAGAGTCGGTTTAATAAGGCGAACGTATCCCGAAGATGGCAAATACACTTTTATTAGTCGAAAAGGTTAAGGACCTTGTTTTCTAGGATTTGCAGAGCATTATACTCATTTACTATTTGCAAAAGAAAAAATCGATTACAGGAGAGTATTATGCTGTATCTTTTGTCAAATTTTACGAAGAGTTGGCTGTGTTACGCATAACGGCGGTGTTACGCACCCACCCTTTCGTTTACCGTTGCAATAGCAAAATCCACTCTATTGTCGGACTTGGCCTTCTCCGACTTCTTTCTCTTAAAAATTTGAACAAATGAAGGGATCATTGCCGAAACTGAGGGTTCTTTCGCAAAGTCGTACTTTTTGGGTGGTATTAAAAATCCAAACAATAAATAATAGGTGTTTCGTTTAATAATGTCAATTTTTTATCAAAATTTGAA
Source organism: Cosmopolites sordidus (assembly GCA_031761425.1). Classification (NCBI taxonomy): domain Eukaryota; kingdom Metazoa; phylum Arthropoda; class Insecta; order Coleoptera; family Curculionidae; genus Cosmopolites; species Cosmopolites sordidus. The sequence continues at coordinate 112,416 of JARFXV010000477.1, read as the reverse complement.
TGTTTATTCCCATAGCAAAATAAATTACCTTAATAGTGAAATAGTATTGGCCATGGTTAGTTACTTTTTCCCATCTTTTTGTCAAAGAATATATCCCGAGCAAAAAAAAATATTTGGTTTTTTGAGGCCAACCACTCATCAAGCCAAATTTTCACTTCTTTCTAGGAATGTAAGTGTTGTTCTGAAGTCCGGTGAATATAGCGGGAAGGGTAAGACGTCTCATTTAACCTTTTCCAAATAGTTTTTTACATTTTGCATCATGGGGTGGAAACATTGTCATATTGAAAAATTACTGTCGTGTCTTTGGGCGTATTCTGGTCGATCGCCAGTAATCATTTCACCAAGTTTCAGCAGTTTGTAATATACAGCTTTACTATTATCCCACCAAATACACAGTAAAGCCTCCTTTCCATGTATATTGCGCGCTGGTTGTGATGTTGAAGGCTGGCCTGGGTCTAGCAAGGATATATTGCGCTTTGGATTCTCAAAATAGATCCACTTTTCATCACATGTCATAACTCCATGCAAAAAAACTTTTCTTCTCTGTTTGGCAAGCAAAATTTTACAAGGGGTTTTTCGCCTTTCAATATCTCTCCTTCAATTCATATGGAACCAATTTTCTGGATCTTTCCCAATTCGTGTAGAGTAGACGTTCAAAAACGGTGGATTTAATGCTTCTATGAGTCTTTATACAATAATACTTGCAAATCTGTATCTTCAAACTTTAAGTTGTTTTGGAAGTCTCCTTGTCTTTTATATAAAAATCGCCACTTTTAAAGCATTTAAACTATCGTTCACAATTTTTTTCCATTAGAGCATGTTTACCATAAGCTTCAAGCAATAATCAATAACTTTCAACATCGGTTTTCTTCAAATAAAATAATGTTATTAAACTTCCCCACAAAACGCCTTTTTCTGGTACATAATTTGACATATTCAAAGGTATGAAAAGCTGCGTTTTTGCACAATGACATTAATAATGAACTGGCTTTTGTTTACCGTCCAAAACGCCATATACGCCATTAGTATATACCAACAAATGAATTAGTAACGCCAGCTCTTAGCAAAATCGATATTATTAACAGAAACACATATTAGTATTTGATTTGTCACTGTCCCCTTGAATATAATAGAAAAGTCAGGAAAAATATATTATATTGGACATAAATAGACAAAGAAGAACCTGTATATGTGTAATATTATATACGTGTTGTATCAGTCTATGGGCAATTTAGAGCAACGTCTATTTTCTTCAAAGAAGCCATTCAAGTACGATTTCGGAAATTCAGTAAAACGAAACGGATTTTTATGATAGCCATCTTGAATATAACGGCAGCAATTAAGCGATGGTACCCGTAACGGTACGCGGAATTGTTTTTCGACATGACACCGGGCCGATTTGTCACAGGCGGTGAGCCTGAGCATTATGATGTGTCGTTCGTCATGCTCGGACCAAAACGTACCGGTTAGATGTTGGAGAATTTCACGGCGCTTCGCCGAAACCGACTGCTTCAAGAAGAAACATTACGCTGCCTAACAAGCGGAAACTGGACGAAAGCTGAAAATTTTACGGAATTTATGAAGATTTCGGGCAATTTTAATTGCTTTGGTAGCGGTTCTATGAAGTAATTATAATGATGCAATAAAAATTATTTATTACGGTAATTTATAAATTCGTGGATTATCTTTTTATTAAAAATGCTAACGATAAATTTTATAACTACTACAACATAGTGGTGGTACATCTTTTACTCGTCGATGAGCATATGGCGTCCATTTCGGGACGTTACATAGCGTGAGACTTATAGCATCGGGGAATCATTTGAATTTGTTATCAAAATAAGCAGAGTATAAAATATATAATTTTTCATTACATTTTATTATACACATTACAACTAGTTAAGATTTTGAAGCTGATCTCCTTCAACTTTAAACACGCCTAAATTTTACCAGGCGCGGTTAATAATTCTATTTCAAGAGATAGCGTTGGAAACAAACGTCGGTTCACAGTCTAATCTCTTAAGTCATTTTGTTGCTATGATAGTACCTTTCAAAACGTCATTAATGTTTAAACGATTTCGAGTTAGCGTCATATTTTTTTCGTGTGGTAAACATGTTGAGTTTTGAGCCAAATAAAGAGCGCATTTGCGGAACGTACTAATTTTCTTGTTCAATAAAAAGAAAAATACGAGTGAAAGCAGACATATAATCTCTAAACTTGCTGTGACAATGTCCCAACGCAAGACGCTTTTTTTTGCTTTCTCGCCATGAAAGAAATATATTTTTGCATCGGATCGTGACTGGAGACGAAAAAAAGGATATATTTTGAGAACCCAAAACACAGAAAATCGTTGGTTGATCCAGGCCAACCATCAATATCCACCGCAAGGCCGAATTGCTTTGGAAAGAAGACTATGCTGTGCATTTGATGGGATTGGGAAAGGTGTTGTGTACCATGAGCTTTTGAAACCAGGTGAAACAGTTAATAGCGTTCGGTACCGTCAACAAATAATTAATTTGAACCATGCAGTGATCAAAAGGTGATCAGAATTGGCTACAAGACACGGAAAAGTGATTTTGCAACACCACAACGCTCATCACACTCAGCGAAAGCTGGGATTTGGCTGGGAACTTTTTTCTCACCTGTCTTACTCATCAGACTTGGCCCCTTCCTATTAGCATTTGTTTTCATCGAACGATGTTTCTCTTACGGAGATGTCGAAAAATTGCTTAATGACTGAAGCACATCAAAATATGTACGGTTTTTCTGGGAGGGCATCCACAAATTGCCAGAGAGATGGGAAAAATGTGCAGCTAGTAATGGCACATATTTTGAATAAGCCATTTCATATCTTTCTCCCAAATTAAAAGTGTTTTTGAAAAAAAAAAAACGAATTATTAACAGGCACACGTGGTAAATGGTTCTTAATTGCATATTTGTGTAGTTAAATTTCTTGGTTCTTCAAGGCTTTGTGGATTATTTTTGTATATGTGAAATCACTGCGAGTATTTAACACGAACTTCAAATAATCTATGAAAAAATTCCTGAACAACCATTATTTTATATAGTTTAATTTTCAAATAATTTTAAATATTTTTTTAGCAAGTTCCATAGCAATTCTTCTATTGGAACCTTTGGTATGAAACACTCGAGATTTATTACTAAACTTAAAAACACTTGTTTTTAATTCCCCAACGTGCATTTCGCTAACCGTTGTTAGCATCATCAACGTATCGATGATCGATCGAGAATTCACTCTATTTCTGAAACTAAAATATTTTTGATTTATATGACAACCATACTTAATAAAGCGTATAAGTATCATTTACCATGAAGTTGGCTAAGAGTTACATTCATAATCCAGAAAGTTAACTGAAAGGAATAGGTTCTTCATCTCCATTCACGGTTTTCTTACACTTTGCTAATTGTTTAACCAAGCCTGTTTAACTTCGAGATCTAGAGCGGTATTTCTGATGCTGACTGTCAACTTAGCTTTTGCAACTTTTAGCTTAAGCCACTGTTCTTAGCTTTTCTATTTGTTTTCATACTGTCGAATTATTTATACTATTGTTTTTTTTAATTTTTCATGAAATTACTAATGTCTTTGATCTTTCATTGCTTTCTTCTTCCTGCCTTATTATAAAAGTTTTTTGCAAGTTTGGAAAAATGTATTTATTTTCAAAAAGTTATTTAAGACAAATAGGCTGATTTTTCAAGAAAAGATTAAAAAAATGTGAAAGAAGTTTTCTTAATCAGAAATAAGACCATTATGCGTTATCTGCTAAATGAAAATCATTGTTTCAAAAGTGATTTCGAAAGTTTAGAAATAAACTATTAAAAAATTGCGAAAACCTTTCTGAATGACCAAATAAACCTGAACAAAAGGCCTTTTTGGTGTAAACGTTTTTTATTTATACTCATTCAACATCGAAAATATTTATTTCTGATGAAGCTACAGTACTAGAGAAACGAATTGATAATTAAATAATTTTTATATTAATAAATTGGGTAAACAAAGATGTCGAAACTTTAGAGTACATATGCGTTGCTTACTACCCTAAGTTGGAATATAAGTTCTTGTTTAATTTAAATGGAGTTCCTTATTATGTAGACTTATATCAAGGCACGTTTTGTTGATCTGCATATCTTCAAATGATTTATCATCCTGAGAATTTCAGAGAAATACAGTAGATAGATTGCACAGAAAGCGAAGGGTCGGGGGAGATTTTTTTTTCTGTTTATTGGAGATTTCAAAGCATCTCAGTTTTTAAATCTACTGTACGGTTTCATAAATTGTTACATCTTTTTGCGTATCACACATCACAGTGCGTATCTCCTGTACTAGATCATGCATTATCTTGATCGCGAATGAGTATATATTTTATTAACAAGAAACTGGCATATATATATATATATATATATATATATATATATATATATATATATATATATATATATATATATATATATATATATATATTTTGTCGTTGTGTGTCGTTGATCTTAACAGTGTTTACAACTTAATTAGCTCATTATTTAATATAATACTTGGTAGCCATCAGCCTATGTGACTGTAAAATTATAATAGAAAATACGAACCGATCTGCTATTTGAGATAATAAGATAATATGACATCCACTAACAAAACACACCATGTTGTTGTATTGTTTTGGTTTTCGCTGTTTCAATTTTTAATTTGAGTTTACTTCTTGAGACTTTAAAAACAGATTCTAATGCTATCATTCTTACCACATTGTTTAGATTTTTGTTTTAATGAACTTGATTTAGATTTTTTTTAGGATGGATAGTTGGGAATCTTCTAAGTTTCCAACTACTAACTGGTACTACGCAGACACATTTAGAGAGGAGGTATTTACCATATATTTGAAAATTTGAAACAATTTAAGGCAAGCTTTGTGTGTTTTACTTAAGGAACTATTCTACAAATGTAATATTTTTTGTCTATAAAATGTATCTGTAACCTATATTCGAAAACATGTTACCGGGAACAAAAAAGTGACATTTTCTTCACGCAAATGTATACTTCTTATTAGCCATATTTAACTTTCTTCACGCAAATATATACTTCTTATTATGCCACGTTTAACTTTTATAATGCCAGACGGTTTATAAAGGGTTGGCCAATAAGAGTGTCAGAACTTTAAAATGAGGCGCAATCATAACTACAAGTGATAAACTAGTAAGTTTTATTTTATCATAAAGGACAAATAATAGCACTATATTTTGAAAATAATTTCGTTTAAATGTCCTCTTCGGCTTCGTCTGGCCAACCAAACTAAATTTTGGCTTACTTTTTCACACATATCGCGAGGTATATGTTCAATGGTTGTCTGAATGTTTCGTTTAGGACCAAGAATTGTTTGGGGTTTATATCGATAAATCAGGATTTATTAGTACCTCACAAAAAGTAATCCAACGGGGTGAGATCGTATGCCCTTGGTGGCCAGGTGACATTACCATTTACTCATTCAGTTCTTCAGTCCAAAAACCGCACCAAACAGTGACTTTTTGAGAATAAGGAGGTAACTTCTGAATTACTTGAGGATTTTTATTGGTCCAAATCCTGCAGTTATGTTTCTTCACAAACTCATTAAGCTAGAAGTGTGATTCGTCGGAAAATATTTTTTTTACAAACTGAACAAGCATTTTGATAGTAAACACGAATCATTTCAGTGTTGCCGCTATTGCGTTTCAAAGTTTTGACACTCTTATTGAAAGATTCTTTATACCACAACATAATTTCTGTTTAATATTAATATAAAAATAAAGTAGTGAAAAGCGAATTACGCATAAATACGTTGCAATTAGTTTAGTGTTTTTTTTTCACCCAGAATAAAATGCCACTTATATGCCAATTATAGTTATATAAAATTTGCTTGACGTACGATAGAAAAGTTTTATTGAAAAGGATATAAGCAAACTTTCAAAAGTTTTCACGTAAAGTTATTGGCAACGAAGTTTTAAAATTTAACCTGAAACTTGCACTACACTTTAATAATAAATTAGTTTTTAAAAGTAAAGCTGTGCTGGTTGAATGAACTGTCAGACAAAAAATGAAACGTTTTATTATTTTCGTAAAACTGTTAAATCAGTATTATTGTATATATAAGTATAAACATATTTATTTACCGTATCCATAATAAGTGTGCTTTTAATTGATCAATTAATTAAAAGGTTAAAGCGAGTTAGACGATACTTGCAGGAAATTCATAAAATAACTAAGCCATGTCTAAATTTCCATTATATTAAAAAAAATGACTATTGTGTCGATACACAGTGCCATCTTCAAATAAGAAGCTACAATATCGTTTTGTATAAGTATAGTTATTTTTATTTAAATACAAATATGTTTAACTTTAACCTTAAAAATGAATTTCAGGAAAATTCTCGTTGAAGAAATGGAAATGAAAATGTACAAGATTTTATGGGCTAAGTATAACAAAATATATTGAATATAGATTTTTGATGCATAAAAAAAAATAATTAACTTTCCTTTTCAGGTGTTAACCCGGGAAAAGGGGCGAAAGAAGGGATTTGGACGATAATTCAGGAGAAAATAAGTAGAGTTTTTAACTGCACATATAATAATAAAACTAAAGTTAAAAAAGTTTTAGGTTAACAAAACATTAAGTAAATTAAATAGATGAAAATACACAGTGGGCAAGTGGAGATAACGTACAACTCGAAGCCCGACTGATGACGGCTTAAGGCCAGAAACCGGTCCCGGGAGATGCTTATTGGCGTTTGATGGCGACAGAAGGATTGAGAATTTTACGTAGATTACAGGAAAAACTGTTTGAATATTTTCCTTGTTTTTGAATATTTTTAATATTCTCCACTTGCCCACTGTGTATTTTTATGCATATCTGATACCTGAATATAGGGCCTAGGTTTGAGTCCGAACGGTTTCAGACAGTAGTACTGTTACGAACCACTGGATGGCGTAAGCTGCATTTCTATGCTACTTTCATCCGATTATGGGAGTTCATAATAGATGGATTTGTTACCCTCGCATTAAACGAGGACCGTTGCTCTTCTGTGTGCATAAATCTGTGTGCTTCAACAATCTCCGTATTCACCTGATTTATCTTTGTGTGACTATTTCCTGTTCCCGAAACTCAAACTGGCCATGGCCATGGAAGGAACATTTTATGACATTGTTACACAAGTGCAAGAAACCGTGGCGAGGCTCGTTGAGGCGATTCCGAAAAACGACATAAAAAATCTATGGTAGTATTCGTTCGACGTATTAATGCCAATAATTTTCCCAAAATAACTAATTGCTTTTTTATTTAAAAAGTTCCGTTTTTTTAAACATACTGTGTATATAATTCATATGGAAATGCGAATAACTTTCCCCTAAGGGAAACTTAGATAAGACAGCGAAATTATGACATAGAGTTTCTTTTATTGCTTCTTAATTAAATTTAACTATCCCTCTGACTACTTCAGAAATCAACATTTAGATTTTTTTAATATAATGTAACATTAAGGAGAAATAACAAAACCCTTAGTGTTCGGGTTTACCCGAGTTCAGTCGGGTAAAGTCTTAATTACGACAGAGATCACACCCGCCGATGTTGATTGTCCATTTGAATATTTCTCATGAGCCCAATTTCATATACGAAGCACATAATCCAATCTTCATCGGGGGGGGGGGGGGGCTTTTATCTTTTTCATCACAAAAAATACAATAATAGTCATTTTTGTGCTTTCCTTTTTTCTTGTCTTGGCCATAATCCTTAAAGTCTATAATATTCATTAAATTTTTCAGTATTTTTCTAGCTTCATTGTTTTTGAATTTCCCATTATCACGTTTCAGTTTTTTCATTTCAATTTGTTTTCTAGGCACTTTTTCAGCTTCTCTTTTGGTTTCTCCTTCTTTTGCTCGTTTCTTATTTCCTTTTCTTCTAGTTGATCTTTTACAGGTTTGCTGATTAAAATAATCGTAAATTTTTTTCTTTCTAATGTTGCGCTTAGATGTTTTGGAAGGAATAATAGGAAATTCAACGATTTCGTATAGAGAAGCTAACAGCTTACTTATCTTTTCAGTTGCAGCTAAATTGTCATGTCCACCAAGAGTTTTCATTGCTGAACCAGAATTTTGTACCATGGAAGGAGAAGTAAAAGTATTAAGCAATTGTGTATCACTTCATTGGAAATAGATAGCACGTGTATCAGAAGCTTGTGCATCGAAAGCTGGAACATCGTAAATTTGTGTAGCTGCAGATATATCAGAAGTTTTTTCAGCAGCTTGTTCGCCTTAATCCTATTAAACAGAATTGTGAGCATCGGGAGTTTGTTGGTCAAAAGTTACCACTTCGGTAGTGTTGACGTTAGATAATGATTATTTGGAGGTTGGACATCGGTCTCACTGTGTTGTATTTTATTTCTTTTTGCCTGTAAGGTAGTATTCTGGGAAGTGTATGGCCGAATCGTATCAATTTCATTTGGGTGCAAGGGATATATTTCTGCAGATGTAAAGGTATTTGCTGTCTTTTCAGGGTTACTGCACCGGTTGAAAGCATTTGTAAATAATTCAAAATCTCGTATTGTGTGATGAGCTTTCCAAGTCGGTCTGACATATAATTCTCACATTCTTGATTGTATGCACTATTGAGAGGCCTAAAAAATGTCAAATCTAAAGTCTGAATTGTATGTCAGATATACGGGGTCAGGGTCAACACGAGATATATATGGGGTTAGGATCACCACAATGATTTCATAGTTTCTTCAGAGTGTGTATACACCAAGCCTGACATGACTCTCATGATTCTCAAAAATTAGCAGTATTGGATTTTCTTTTGAAGAAAAAGAAATGAAGTGGTGTAGTCACTCAATAAATAAGCTTTCATTTATTCCTTCAGAGTCTGATACAGATCCAAGCATGTTAGGATTACTGCCTTTTAGTAACAGAGCATTCATCCGCTTTATTTTAAATATCATAAATGGAGGAATTTATTTGCCAGCTGTACTAATGTATATATGATAAATGATTTTACTTTATTGAAATTACTTTCGGTACTATTTCTGTTGAAAAGAAAATATTTTTTTAAAAACATGTGTACTTCGAACAGCTATTAAGATATTATTAAATTAATAAAATGAAATATTATTTTACATGTGCTCACAGGAAGAATTGTGTATTCTGGAATACTCATTTTTTTCTATTGATAACTCTCTGTATGTACTAGATTAGACACTTTTTGATCATCCCATGTATGCAACGAAGCGTGGAATACTGAAAGTATACTAAATGACTGCTAGAGGAACTTGACTATACCAATATATAAAAGGAGAACCAACGAACGGTGATAATTATAGGATAATTTGCCTTCTATCTACCTATTATAAAGTCTGCACGCAAATAATAGAAAAAATTCCGATTAGAAACAGTTTTCGTTTTTTTCAGGCAAGAGCATAGACGATAATAGGTATTTATTAAGAAATTTGAGAGAAAAGAAAATTTAAACTGAAGAAATGTGTTGGTTGTTGGTATTTTTTTGACGCGATAAACATAAATATACAGTCAAACCACGAAGTATCAGGTTGTCCGCAATGTTCGTAGGGATTTTCTGTTAGTTTCCCTTTTAACGCTGGTAAACAAAAATCTGTTCAGTAATATTCATCAGTAAATTTCCATATTATTAATTCCTGTGGCATTTGCAATGTTTACTTTCACATTCGCTTTAATTTATTTTCAATTAGTTCAGTTGACTCACAACCCTATAGAAAATATAAAAGAAGCAATGATAAATTAATTAGATATATTTCTTCGAAAATGTTTTCTAAACTTGAATATAAAGGGAAATATTTAACCATATTTTAAAGAATGGGATTAAGTAGGGTTACAGAGTACATACAAGAAAGAAGGTTGAAAACCAGCAAATCATTATATATAATAATCTCAGATCTAAATCTCTCTTTTAGACTCAAAGTTGATTTCCTCCTATATGTAGACAATATAATACAAATATCTCATAGGCACTAGAAACCTTAAAATTTAATGATCATATGAAGTGAAGTGATATTAGAGTAAGCGTAAAAAAATGAATATAACTAAACTTAATGTAGTAAATCACTAGAACACTTATAAAGAAAAATAAATATAATATGTACAGGCTGGCACAGAGGGAATGCATGTTTTTACCTAAAGTTAATATTGTTTATTTTCAAGATAATTTTTTGGTAATTGCAACTAAATGAAGTAAAAATACAGAATGCTAGATACATAATGTCAAATAAACAGAAAATTATGTAATATGTCAATATAACGTACCGAAGTCACTGTTACTGTTCTTTTCTCCTCTTCAAAAAGTAAGGACTTTAAATTGAAATCACTAATTTGGAAATTCCCCACCACACTATCACTTTTGTGCTATGGAGAGATCTTTAGTGTAGCTCTTGTGGATTCTCTGTCACCTAGTACCTACAGTTCTGCTTGTCTACATATCCATAAAAATAACAATGTGCTTCGTCACTCATCATTATCACGGCATCAGGGTGGTCAGGAAAAATGGCGCACATTCTCGCACAAACTCTGCGTTATATAAAATTCCTTTTGGTGAGCTGTTATGAATGCATTGTAGCGATCGACGGGACATAACCAGAGCTAAGGCTTGGCGCCTAGGGCAACGCTGAGGACTAGCAAGAACCGCCCTTTTCACTGCTTCAACATTATATAAATATATATATATATATATATATATATATATATATATATATATATATATATATATATATATATATATATTTATTGTGCTTCAATCATGTTCAAACGATTCTAATGAAATTGGGCATAGAAGTCGATTAAGTCGTGGAATAGGTTATAGGATACTTTTTATAATAAGTTAACAGTAATTAATTTATTAAGAATTTATAATTAAAATCATAACGTAAATATAGTATTTTTATTACGATATTAAAAGATATATGTTAAAATATTAATTTATATTATGTATAGGAATAATATACATATTATTAAATTATAGCTGTTCTAATGATGGTTTAATAAAAAAAACCGAAACAAATAATAATTATTATTACAATTGACCGAAATCCAAAGAAAAATCCAAAAAAATTGTAATATATATATATATATATATATATATATATATATATATATATATATATATATATATATATATATATATATATATATATATATATATATACCACTCACTTTTGGCGAATTCTCTCCATCTCCACAACATATTACATGATGTTTTGGGTATGAAAATGTTTTACGCTTGTTCGATGCTGCGTTTGTTAATAGTCAACCAAAGATATATTCGAATGAAATTTATACGCGATTCTGCTGATTTTCTTCGACGTACTAAAACATCAGATAAAATAAGGATTCGCTTTTATATGCCAGATGTGGAAAAAATGAGAAAAAAGAGCTTACATTTCTGCAGTTTTTTAGGGAATTCTCGCGGTGTAGTGTTCATAGACTACCTATTAAAAGACAGGATCAAGGACAAGATCAATACCGTGGATTATTTCGCTTCAATACTAAACCAATTAATGCGTACAATTCAGGTTAAACATCCAAATCTGATTAAAATACACTTAATTTTCTCTGAATAAATACACTTTTTTTTCGATAATGCGTCTGCATACACGCCTGTGGTAATTACTACAAAACTCCATGACCTACATTTTGAAGTGCTTCAATATATGCCCTAGTCGCTGGTTTTGGCTCTCAGCGTTTAATTCTCTTTCTTAAATCAGAAAATGACCAAGATTCGCTTGAAATGATGAGATTAAAGGTGGTCAAATCGCATTATACTAAGCATGTTAAAAAGTGTAAAAAAATGAAGTAAAAAAAAAAATTGAATTGCAAGGTTTGATTACAACATTGAAAAAGTTAAAAATCTTATTTTTCCTTTGTCAGGTTAAGTTACTTTGTATAATGTTTACATTCGCTTTAATATTTCATCTAAAAATAGTATGGAAAACACAAAAAACTAACTGATAATTTATATATTTAGACAGGAAATGAAGTTAGTACTATTATCCTGATATTTCCTGCCTTACTAAATTAGCTTCGTTATTCCTGCTTTCTGAACCATATTCGTCCCGTGCATTTTCCCCCAAGTCGAAGAGAACGAGCGAGCCACAGGCAGCCTGAACAGCACGTTATCGTACGCAGGAAGGCATTCAGCAGGAATCTGCTTCTGCTCTAAACATGCTGTGGCGTTATCGGCACCCACCATATAGCCAGCAGCTACATGCCTAACGAGTCGTTAAAAGGCCTTCACTAAACTGGATTTTGTTGTTACCAGTGTTGACGCGTCGTCGGAAATTTCTTGTTACTGTAAATCCTAGCTTGAAAAAAGTAATTTTTTTTAATTAAATATTTTTTTTATTCAATATTTAGTTAAAAATGGAGAGTTTAGATTTAATTAATGAGAAATATACAAATTTCATAATGAATTATCCATTTAGACTATGTCAAATCCAGTTCTTTTAGTAAATATATGGCCTGGAAATTTGGTTTGGTTTGGTACATGGTCATAAAATATTACTAGTCGTTCATTATTTATAATATATTCAGATTGTTTAAATATAAATGGAATTTTTGGTATAAAAATGGCATTGGCCACCACATCCACCATAATTATAACAGGCTACATTCAATATTTTCAACATTATATGAGAGATGTAAATAAATTAATGATACTGGTGGCGTAGCGTTCGATCTGGCGACACTGTTGGCTTTTCCTCTAGAAGAGAAGTATCATGAGTTTGTATTCCCCAGATTTACTTGGTGGTCCGTAGCAAATCTTTTCTTAAACCGATTTTTTTCTAATGCGTTCTGGAAATGAAGGGCAATAATTTCGAGCCATGGTGCTCTATTAAAGTTTCTTTCAGACTTGGGCACAGTGCGATGGAAATGACAAACCACTATGGCCAAAAAGATCCAGTGTGCAAATCAAAGATCAAACGCAGTTTAATTTTCTTTTTTTGGTTGATAGCCAGAGCATCAAATATATAAATTATTATATAATATAAAATATTTTTCCAGTTAGTTTTTTTTTTATCTTTTTCCATAACCAGTATTTTTATCCAGAAGTACACTTCTCAGTGAAAAGGTAATGAAGATAAAAATTAGATAAAAAAACTTCGAAAACGAGTTATTCCTGATGATAATGTCATACAGCGATTTTAATTAACGAGTTTCTAGCCATTTCCATTTCTACCGCTGTCCAGAAGCTTCCCAAGATAACTACTTTGAAGGAGACAGTGTAGAATTACAATTTCAATTGAATATATTTTTTTTAATCAGTCTTATTACTTTATTTGCACACACCTAGTATAGACTACTGTGCTTAATAGTATTTGTATCGATTTTGTTGAAAGAGACTCAGCTGAAAACGATTGGTTTCGTTTAGTTATATTTTTTTGAAACACATCAACCTCTATGGTTATTTAGCAACTGGACTGATGACTTAACGTGGCCATCCATTCTCAGTTTGTGTTTAATACTGATTCGTGAGTGATCAACATATAGCACCTTTCAGAATGCATTCGGTCTAACCCATCTTGGTTAATGGCGTGACTGAAGGATAGAGGCGCTTCTTGTCAGATTTTACACTCTTGTCTAGAGAACATAAAAAACATACAAATAAAGCAGAAATAAAGTAAGTATCAACATTATGAGCGGGAGTTGAATCCGCACAGGCCATAGCTGTCTTACCACTTTACTACCGTCTTAGGCACCTTAGCAGACAACAATTGAACTTACGGACTTACGAACTTACCGATGATAACATTGAAAATGTGTGTCAAATAATGAATAATGATCCGAATGTGACCTGTTGAATGCGTGCAGAAAGTTTGGAAATAACTTGAGAAGTTTCTGATGACTAGGTGCCGTCAGAAATAGTATGCAGAGTGTAGTTTTAAAAATTCTGAAGTGGTGATTTCAGCGCGAAGAATAAAACATAAGCTGAACAAGCATGAAAACTGCCATTGAAAAATTAGAAGTCTTAAATGAAGATCTAGAAATGTCTAAAGGATCGCATTAGAGATGTATGAACATTTTACATGCTACCGGGAAGATAAAAGAAGATGGAAGCTTAATGTTACTCAAGTTGTTAATGTATTATTAAATACATTTATGGAAAGTTGCATAATGGGTCCATGTGGAATATTGAACATATTAAAAAACCAGGACAATTTATAAAATTGAACCACATAAAAATTGCCAATTGCTTCAGCCGACACCAAAACTTAAGAAGGAAAATTCAATATTTAACGAAAATTACGTGCAGTCCGCATGAATTTTGCTTAATTTTGATCATAATCAATAATTATGATCAAAATTAAGCAAAATTCATGCGGATTCCGGAAGAACAATCTTCACGGGCCCACTATGCAAATTTTCCTGCATATCTGATACCTAGATAGGACCTGAGCGTGCCAAAGTGGTTTTGGGCTGTTTGACTGTTGCGGACGTGCACCTTAGGATGGCGTAAACTCTATTGTATTACAGCGAACATCCGACTTGGCCTATGTATATGGTCATGTCTTTGGTCATTTTTTCAGCTGTTTTCCGAAACTTCGACTCGAGCCCAACTTATGACGACTTAAGGGCAGAAATTAATCTCGGGAGACACTTGATGACGTTTTGGTGGCGGCTATATTAAAAACTAATTTTTACGTGGAATAATTTTCCTTTTTTTTTAATATTTATATTGATTTTTTTAGGCCATTTTATTGCTTGTGAAGGAGAAAATAAACTTTTATTTGGCGCATCGTAGCTGGAGAGGGGAAGTGGATATATTTCGATAATCCTAGGGAGAAAAAAAACATTTGATGATTGTTCTGAAAACATTCAAAATTGAATAAAAATAATCTGCACTTAAAAAAATTTTAAAGCAATATTTTTGACCCACAATGTATATTGAAGAGACAGCACTGTATTTAGCTAGAATTTAATTAGTAGTTCAGCTTGTAACGAAATAACACGCAAGAGAGACGTAGTTGAAACTGTCAAGAGGTAACACGTCGGAAGAAGTGAGGAAAATTGTACATTATAGATAATTAATGTAAGAGGTTATTTTGCATTAGTATTTTTTTAAATATTAGCACGAAAAGTAACGAAATATCTCCCAAAACGATAGATAAAGAATAAGTTGATATTGCTCGGAAAGAAGGTGAAGTGAAGTGAAATTGAACAATAAAGTAACTAAAAGAGGTTTTTTCTAGTATTTGTAAATATGTGTTTAAATAAACTTAGTTAACATATGTAAATAAACTTACGGCTCTAAATTGAAAAATCAAGATCCTTTACTTAACTTTATCTTAAATTCGATGATAAACTGGAAGATTATCGTCTGGAAATTTTATTAAGGCATAACGGTTTTGGATCATCATTGGTCTAAATATATTGAAGTGATAAATTGTGTTAAACAAAAGAAACTTAATATCAATCGTAGTATCAGCATCTGTCATTTTAGCAAATCGCTCAAATTGAAAATTTTAAATATAATTGTGCACTGAGAGTTTGACGAAGACAACAACTCACAAATCATATCTGTTATATCTCATGATATACATCCCTCTTACATAGTCTTCTGGGTTTAGGTATTTGAAGTATACATATTCCACTGGCCCACATCACCAAATTACATACTCTTTTGAGAACTTTGTGGTATACACGCAATACAAAAATTGCTAGAAACTATTTCAATAATAAATGTAGTCCGAAAGCTCTAAGTGAATTAAAAAAAAAAGTAAAACATAAGAGTAATTTAGTTATAGTATATAGAGTAATTTAAAAAAAATAAATTATCGAATAAAAAATCAAATAAAGCTTTTTTGATTGACATATCTGATGGTGAGTGAGCCCCAGTTCGAATCTCAACTTTAGGCAAAGATAGTTGTGATAGTTTTTTGTGATTGGGATATGTAGAAAAAGATAAAAGAAAAAGATAGATAGAGCTGACTAAATAACATAGATGTTACAGTGTGACATTATGGTGAAGGTAAATAATCATTGAAAAATAATTTAAATACACAGGTCGGCATGACTTTTGTAACATTAATGAGAATGCTTTTTTTGCATTTCATATTAAAACACCTTTTCACAGAAATGGCCTAGCAGGTCTCATTTTCAATTACCTGCTTCTTCTTTAAATCATAGGCTCATTCAATTGTGTTGTACCTGACTGGACTGGACAATCTAGGAATTACCACAAGACCATAGAGGGGGTATTTCCACAGTATTCTACAAACATTTAAAGGCAGTTTTATAGTATTCTATAGTTTAGTTTGTTTTTTTCTCGTTTGCAGTGCAGTCAAGTGTTCGTTTACAGGTCTCACAAGGTCTCGTTTACAGTGCAGTCAATTTTATATAAAATTATATATAAAAGTTCTAGTCGTCGATCTAGCAAAAATCCAGCGTATAAATTTTATTATATATGCGGTTGATTTATTTTAAAGTCACAAGGTAGATCTATATCCGAGGTAGTCAAAAAAGCCCATCTTTTATATTTTAAGTGCCAACTTGATCAAGATAAAATTTGGGCTCCTCATGTTTGCGGTGTGTGTAGTCACGTGAAATTAGTGCAGTAGATGCATTGAAAGAAAAAATTTCGGCCATTTACTATTCCTAGGGTGTGGAGAAAAAATACTGATCATGTAAGTTATTGCAACTTTTGTATCATTAAAACAAAGCGGGTTTCAAAAAAGCAGAGGTACAAAATTCTGTGTCCAAATTTACCTTCTGCACGTCAGTTCCTCATAGCCAGGAATTTCCGGTACGGATCACGTCTTTAAATTTGGACAACATGAATTCGGGTCATTCTAGTTCTTCATCAGGATCTGATCCACAACTTCCTGAGAACACCAGTTGTGACCCAATATTTTTAACAACTACCAGTGAACTTCACTTAATAACTCAGAATGGATTAAATTATTTGGTACATTATCTCGGATTGTCAAAACAAAAATCGGAACTTCCTGGTTCCAGACAGCCAAAAATGCAGGTGTTTCACTTTTCCGAAAACGGAAGATATCATTTTCTTTTTTTAATTGTTAAATGTGAATGTAACATTCATATTTAATAGTTTTTATAAGATGGAAGGATCGCTATATGTCTGTTGTGATATTGATGGTTTAATGAATGAGCTTAATTGGAACATGTACCTTCCGAGTGGCGTATTTTCATAGATTCGTCGAAATACAGCCTAAAGCAGTTTTACTTCAAAATGAAAACAAAAACCCATCTATTCTTTTAGCCCATTCAATGACAATGAAAGAAACCTATAACAACTTAGCAACTATACTAAATCGCGTTAATTATGCACAGCATCTGTAGGATATTTGTGCGGATTTAAAAGTTGCTATTGCTAAGACTTCAAGGTTTTTTTTATAAAGTATTGATGTTTTTTGTTTCTATGGGACAGTAGGGCATAAAAGAACATAAAAGATTCGTCTCATAGAATTTCTGTTGAACCTGGCACTTCAAACATAAAATATGCCCCCCTTGTTAACCCAAAAAAGTGCTTCTTTCGCTTCTCCATATTAAATTTAGATTAATGAAAAACTTTATCAAAGCCAGGGACAAAGAAGGCAATTGTTTCAAGTACCTTGGAAAGAAATATTTCCTCAATTAAGCTATGCAAAACTAAAAGAAGGTATATTTATTAGACTTCAAATAAGGCAGCTACTAGGTGATTTTCGCTTTTGAAGAAAAATTAAATAAAAATGAATTGCCAGCTTTGAAAGTGTTTTGTAAGGGTAATAAAAATATTTCTGGGTAACAAAAAAGATGAAAACTATAAAAATCTCATAGATGAACTACTGAAAGCCTGTGAAATACTAGGGTGTCGCATGTCCTTAAAAATGCATTTTTTACACTCTCATCTGGATTTTTTCCGAAAATTTTGCTTGCAGTAAGCGACAAACAAGAAGAGAGGTTTTAGCAGGACATTGTGATGATAGAAGCAAAATACCAGGGATGCAGGGACCCATCTATGTTAGGCGATTACTGTTGGTTTTTAAAAAGAGATAATATTACAGAATACAAGAGGAAAAAGAGGAAAATAAACTACGTACGTGTTACAGTAATTAGCTTATTATTTGGGATTTAGGGCTACAAAATACTACATATATACCTATTTTCATCAATGTTACCTCAAAAAAGTTTAAATTTGTTGACCTGTGTAGTTCTAAAAATGTGTTTGAGGAATACAACGTGTAGGTTG
The DNA here is from genome assembly GCA_031761425.1 of Cosmopolites sordidus. Taxonomy (NCBI): domain Eukaryota; kingdom Metazoa; phylum Arthropoda; class Insecta; order Coleoptera; family Curculionidae; genus Cosmopolites; species Cosmopolites sordidus. The sequence continues at coordinate 94,176 of JARFXV010000477.1, read as the reverse complement.
AAATGTTACAGTGTAATTTAATTTAAATGATCTTGTGCTGATTTTGTAAAACCAATACTTTTCGCATTCATTATTTCTATTGATAGTCCAATTGTCAATTATTGTTGTTTTAAATTCTTTATACCGTCAATTTGGTCTTTCAAATATGTTGATATATTAATACATTCTTAGTCACCGCTCAGCAATTCACAGAGGTATTCTGTAGCTATCCGCTATCCGTAGCTATAGCTGTCTTGCTATCCGCAATAAAACCATAAAATAAGCTAGTAACATATTATCAGAAGACCTGTCTGTATTGGGAAAACATTTCGCAAACTGGAGACTAATTCCAAACATGAATAAAACTGAAATGCCGTGTTTCCACCTCAATTACAAAGAAGCACGCCTGGAGCCCCAAGCATACTTCAATAACAACCCGCTACGTTACAATCTCTATTCAAAATACCTAGGAGTAATAATGGATCAGAACACTTTCATATAGAAAACATATTGATAATATCGCAGCTAAAATAAACACCAGAAATAATATAACGCACAGAATTTGTGATACCACGTGGGGCGCAATATTTTCTAATATATTATATATTTTTTAGCGCTACATTTTAATGTATATACCTGATTCAAATCCATGTGATCCATACACTAAATAAATATTATTTTTTAATTGTTTAAAAATCGCTTGTAATGGTGATTAAGTAAAAAAAAAACCGAATGATTATAAAGCTTAGTAAATGGGCATCGAATCGCGACGAACATCAGCCCTCGAGAATTGAAGTTAAGCAATGTTCATCAAGGCCTTAATCTGGTTGGGTGAACAAATCAAACCCGCCATGGGACTCTCGGTCTGCAGAGCTAAAAAATTTAAATGTTTATCGCTCAATTGACACGACGATAGTGAGTTGTATGATTAGTCCTAGCTAGCACAAATGTAACACTGCGATGCTATTAATACTTTCATGAAAGTTAATTTTCTAGATAAAACATTACTTACATACTTCCTGGAATGAGTTTTTTTTCTGTTAACTCAATACACAATACATTTCTCAGTATTTATTTACGTTTCATGTAGCACGCTTTTTAAATTATCGTATGTTTTCATTATGGAAGACGCGAGAACCATTAATATCTTACAAGGTACGTCTACTGTTGAAACAGCGAAGCTTTTCTGGTATTTCGCTTATATTTTAGTTATTTTTCCAGTCAGATGTTTCTGTGTGCATATTTCCGTTATGCATCAAGCGCGATGGTATGTTATTTATAAATCCAGAGCTGGAATATTTTGAAAAGCGTAGATAGAAAGAAATACGAAAAATGATGAATTGAGTCTTTATTTATTATCAGCAATTTAAAACTTAAATGAAACTAAAACTTGTAATTATAAAACTTGGTAATGATTAATGATGTCAATTACGCAAAACGACTAAATGATTTGATTCTCTTAAATTTCTACTATTCAACAATTTTTATTATTCTATTTATATAGAGCGGCTATTATTTTTATAAAATAATTTTAGCTATAGAAATAAGTTATATGAGAAATATAGCATTGAACCAACGTTGAACCACCGTTCTCCTGAACTCTGTACCAACACGAATATCAAAGTATATTATATTATTCATTAGGGGTCCTTTGTGATTTGGAAATACAAATATATATATCATGGGTCATGTGAAGTCTTTAGTTTACCATAATGAAATCAGTACATGAGATGAACTTTTACAAAAAAAATCAACAAGCTGCCAATGTTATTAGAAATGAAGAAAATATCTTCTCAAGTGTGAGGCGTCACTTGACAAAGAGCCTGTAAAAGTGTATTGAGGTAAACGGTGGACACTTTCAACACCTATTGAAGTAAATTTCAAAAATTGTTATTTTAAATAAAGTCCGGTGAATTTTTGACATCTTAATGTTTTTTTTCCTCATATTCAAGGCGTACTTTGTGAATTGCAGATTTTTCAGCCATCGACAAGATGTGCAATGGAATATTCGAACACGAATATTAATTCGTAATTAATTCCTCACAAAGTAGCCAGCAAAGGCCCTCTAGGAACTAATTCTTAACCGCTAATTTGCAGCGGTATATATATATATATATATATATATATATATATATATATATATATATATATATATATATACCGATATATCATCATCATCATCATCATCATCAGCCCGTATCGATCCACTGCAGGATGAAGGCCTCTTCAGCATGCTTCCAACCTTCACGGTCCTGGGCTTTCCTCTGCCACTCGGGTCCAATATACTTAACGATGCCATCAGTCCATCGTGCTTTCGGTCTTCTTCGCGGACGTTTGCGATCAAGCGGTATCCACTCCAGGATTGCCTTGGTCCATCTGTCGTCCCATCGCCTCGCTATATGGCCTGCCCATCTCCATTTCAACTGTTTTACTCTTCCAATGATGTCACAGACTTTTGTTTGTTCCCTGATTCATGCGCAGGACTTTCTGTCTCGTCTTGTAATGCCAAGCATACATCTTTCCATTCCCCTCTGTGCCACCCGAAGTTTTTGAATTGATTGCGATGTGAGTGTCCAGCTTTCACTTCCGTATGTCATAACGGGTAGAACGCACTGATCGAATACTTTTCTTTTCAGGCAAAGTGGGAGTCTGCTCTTAAACACTATGTTGAGCCTACCAAATGCCTGCCAGCCACATTTAACACGCCGTTCCACCTCCCGGGCGGTATTCCCCTCCATGGAAATCCTCTGCCCAAGATATATAAAGCTGTCCACAATCTCTAAATCCCCTCCTAGAACTGAAATTCTTCTGTCCTGAGCGAAGTTATTGAACATAATCTGACTCTTTTTCAGGTTTAGGTTTATATATATATTAATATAAGGTTATATATATATATATATATATATATATATATATATATATATATATATATATATATATATATATATATATTATTATATATTTTTCAGGTATATATATATATATATATATATATATATATATATATATATATATATATATATATATATATATATATATATATATATATGTATGTATATATATGACCCAAGAAATGATCTTGAAAATAAACAATATTAAGCTTAGGTGAAAACATGCATTTCCTTTGCAGCAGCCTGTACATATTATATTTATTTTTCTTTATAAGTGTTCTAGTGATTTACTGCATTATGTTTAGTTATATTAATTTTTTTACGCTTATTCTAATATCACTTCACTTGCAATTGCAAAATTTCCGGAAATAACTTGAATAATAAAAAATTACAAACAATGCTTTCCGGTGTTGCCAGATTTCTTCCGTAGCTACTAAAACAATACTTTTTTAAACCACAACACCGTATTTTTTAACATAATTTGATAAATCTTAAAATTTTAAATAGAAAAATGTTGTCATTTCTTTATTGGTGTAGCCGTTTTAGAGCAATTAGCAAAAACAACTAAAATAATCTGTTGTCGGCAGAAACTAAAAGAAGCTAATATAGCAATAGTAGGCTTTGGAAATTAAATAAAAATTGTGTTGTTTGAAAGGAGCTATAATTATATAAATTTTAATTCAGTAGTTAAGATGAATCAGATATATTTGTTTCATACATATCTATAGTAGGTGTTGCACTTTTATGTTTCATATTATATATTATTTATTAGGAAATTTTAAACTACTTTGGAAAATTACTTTTGCAAAATAGATAATGTTATTAAAATTATAATGCGAAAAGTAATTCGTTATGCGGTAATTTTCTTGACAAAATTACGAAGCTATATAAATAAATATTACATAAACAACCCGTTTTACTAGATACATTCAGAATAAAACAGAAAACATGTTAATGGATGAACATAAAAGACTAATGAACTTAAACCAAATGATAAATTTTGAAATAAATTTTATAAAACTCTTTCATAATTACATTAATATTGACATTACAAATAATAAACCTTATTGCAAAATACATACAAAAATAGTAGATGCATGAACATGTAGGAAAACAAGGTATACAATATCAGATCTATTATCAATTTACATTTAATGAATTTAAAATGTTTGTTATTTGTCCACCGAAACATTTTTTTAGGAATAGCATTTAGGAATTATTATATAGAGCTGATTTTCGTCGATTGATTGAGATATATTATGTTAAAGGTGGCTCAATAAGAGTGTAGAATTTTAAAATGAAGCACAATGATAACTACAAGTGATAATTCAGTAATTCTTGTTTTATCTTAAAGAACAAATAATACCATTATGTTTTGAAAATACTTCTCGGCTTCGTCTCGTGAAATGTATTCTGGAGAGCCAGTTGACATTATGGCCAGTTGATATTACCATTTCGCGAAATAACGCGTCCAGGAAACATTTCTTGCAATAAATCAATTGTCTGTCTGGCTAGATGTGTAACAAATTACACTTAAATTTAATGAACATATTATTTATATCAACATTTATTAAAAAAAAGAATAAAACAATTTTATACTTTGTTATCTATAACTTTTATAATATAAAAGTGATAGATAACAAAGTATAAAATTGTTCATATTCTTTTTAAAAAATACTACAAATATCACAAAGTAACGGATAAATGAATCAATAATTTCAACATTTATTAGTTCAGGCTAGATTTATTCTGAATCCCAGTAGAGTTCACCATTAACAGTAAGACCATTCGCTGCTGAATTGTGTATCTATCCATGATGAATTGGCAGAATTGACATCATGTACTGAAAACAGCCATTTATGATATTTATATTTTAAATAGTGTTGCCATTATTATGTTTCAAAGTTCTGACACTCTTATTGGAAAACTCTATATTTGATGATTAAAAGAGATATAGCTATATAAACATATACCAAAAAGTTTGGAACATTTAAACATTTCAGTTTTTTATTGATATTAAGTTTTTCTTTTATCCGTTTAACGTTTATTTATTCGTTTATTCGTAATCACCATTTTATTGCAACTCTTACTGGTATCAAATAAAACTTGACACCAAATGACCAATGTGTTTAAAATTGATTTATTATTTTGGAGTCAAAAAATTACACTGTACCAATTGCCTTCAAAAGTAATTTAAAAGTAGTAAGAACTACTTTTAATAAAACTAATAAGAAGTAGTTCCTCCATGGGTCTGTATGCATGCCTATAGGTGATGAGGAGGTGCGTTGTCATCCATGAAAACAAATCCGTTGCGGACTGCGCCTCAAAAGAGACGCAAAACAGGATTTAAAACTTCCATGATGTACACACCACTGATGTACCACTGACTTTTCTCTCCAGGACCAGTAGACGTGTTCGTATACCCCGCATAATACCACCCCAAAACATTACGTTCCCACTTTCAAATGGGATACTTCTAATTCCAAACTAATGTTCTTCGTGAATCAGAAATCAAGCCGAGAATTGGCTTGTCTCATCGGAGAGCATCATGTTATTCCAGTTAGGACTACGATCAACTATTTCTCGAGCTCATTGCAGTCTTACATTTTTTTGTTGGAGGGTTAGTTTGGGAACACTGGGTTAGTTTGGGTCTCCTGCGATAAGTAAATTTACACTTTGTCGTGAAACAGTTACCCCTTCAGTTCTAATAAGCTCCCTTGATATACCACTTGTAGATTCCATATGATTTCTTCGAGTTATCATTGATATATACCGCTCTTGTGTAGCTGTTGTACATCATTTTCTACTACTTCTACCTTTACGTAATTTGTTACGTGTTACGTAATTGAAGGATCGCTATGTGTCTGTTGTCATATTGATTGTTTAATGAATGAGCTTAATATCGAACATGTACCTTTCGAGTGGCGTATTTTCTTAAATTCGTCGAAGTACATAATTGAAACAAAACCCCTATTTTCTTTTAACCAATTCAGTGACAATAAAATAATCTTATGACAACTTAGCAATCATATTAAATCGCGTTAAATATGAACATTATCACTGGGCTATTTGTGGGGATTTAAAAGTGGTGTGTATATTGCTTGGACTTCAAGGGGGTTTTACAAAGTATTGTTGTTTTTTGTGTCTATGGGCAGTAAGGCAACAAAATAACATTACAGTAAGAAAGATTGTCCTCATAGAACATCTTTTGAACCTGATACTTTAATTATAAAATATGCCCCCTTGTTAACCCAAAAAAAAACTTCTTCCGTCTCTCCATATTATGTTTGGACTAATGAAAAACTTTGTCAAAGACATGGACAAAGAATATAATGGTTTCAAGTACCTAAAAGAAATATTTCCTCAATTAAGTGATGCAAAACCAAAAAAAGATATATTTATTGGACCTCAAATAAGGAAGCTTCTAGATGATTTCCGTTTTCAGGAAAAATTAAATGAAAAGGAATTGACAGCTTGGAAGTGTTTTTAAGGGTAGTAAAAGATTACTGGGTAACAAGAAAGATGAAAACTATAAAAAACCTCATTGATGAACTCTTGAAAGGCTATGAAAAACTAGGGTGTCACATGTCCTTGTCCATGACGCTGGAACCCATCATTCGGTGACTACTGCTGGTTTTTAAAAAGAGATGTTACAGAACACAAGAGGAAAAAGGGAAAATTGTTGTCGCTGTATGATATCTCATGTAATATATTTTTTATTCACATAATCCTCAGTAATACCTTTGCATAGATTTTACACGTTTTACATTTTTATATTAAATAAATATTAGATTGTAAAAATATATCGTCTCCTTTTTTTCTCCACTACCAACCCCCTGTTATAAAAAAACTGTAGGTGTTACAGTAATTAGTATTAATACAAAATACCTGTTTTCATCAAAAAAGTTTAAATTTGTTAATCTGTGTAATCTTTTTCGACGAAGCGTTCGTCTGGTTTATTGTTTTTATAAACAAACATAACTTCATGATTTGGGCCGATGAAAATTATCAAGTGAGGACGTAATTATTTTGATGACAATAATGGAGATCATATTAGTGTTAATGATGAAATCTATATGAATATATATGTACGGCTCTGTAGGCCTTTAAGGCCTGTGGCTTGGTTTACAATCTGTCGCCAAACCATTATATTCCTTGCCCTTCTTTCCCACTGTGTCACACCCATTTTGGCCAAATCCTCCCCCACCTCCTGTAACCACTTTCTCCTCGGTCTGTACCTCTTCATTTTTCCCTCGCCTCTCCCTCTGGTTACATGTTTTCTTAGTCTACTTTCTGGTAGCCTTTCTATATGTCCTAGGCTATTCACCGTGCTCTGATGATCGGCGTTGTTGTGGGTTCTCCAAATACCGATATTATTTCTTTATTGGCCCTTCTTCCCCACATATTCTCCTTTCTGATACCACTGTATATTCTTCTCAGCATTCTACGCTCCTATGCATCCAACATTCTTTCACTGCTATTGGTTAAGGTCTAGGTCTCTGCTGCATATATTACAGCTGGTCTCATTGTCGTTTTATAAACTCTTACTTTGGCATTTCTTGATATATTCTTGTTTCTCAGGAGTCTCAAATTTATTTCCTTTCTCCCATTTATTTCCTTTTGCTATTCTGGCTTTAACATCCTCTTCTATTCCATGTTTGTCTGTGATGATTGAGCCAAGGTAACAAAAATGATCAACACTTTCGAAGTGAAGTGTCTTTTCCTACTTTAATTTTCAGTCCTTCCTTCGTGTTCCGCCTTTTTTAATTTTCATTTTTATCAGTCAGTATTATGTATTGTAATTGGTTTTTGGATACGGGTTGAGTATGAGTGGCTCGTTGAGCTAGACTTCGCCCTCTCCTTTAACATTTGATTGAGTAATAAAGACATTTATTATTATTATTATGTATTTTGTTTTGTTTGTATTTACTCGGAACCCTAACCTTCTGGCTTCTTTCATTAACCTTTGAGTTAGATTTTTTATATTTCCCAGTTCTCGTGTTATAACTGTTACATCGTCGGCGAAAGCTAGACATTGGTGTTTTTTGTCATATATTAGTCCTGTTCGATGCATCTGACTTCTCGTCAGCACGGCTGCCAGCAGCAGATTAAACAAGCAGGCAGACAACGTGTGTCCTTGGCTAAGGCCCGATCTTAGTTCGAAGGGTTTTGGATGTTGGCCATTTACTTTAACTAAACTGACTATTCTAGCCATTTTTGTTAGTGCTATTAGTTTTCTATTAACCTCTAGCTCTCCCATTACTTTTAGTAGTTGTTTTCTATCAATGGAGTGATAGTCTATAGGAATATGCTAACAGAATATTTTTGGATTGAACTGATGAATGAGGATATAAACAATGTCTTTTTTCAAGAAGATGTGGCGATTTTTTCATCTCGGCTGACAATTAATTTATTGCAAGAAAAAATCCTGAGCGCGTTATTTTGCGAGATGGTAATGTCATCTGGCCCCCAAGCTCATGCGATCTCAGGCCCTTGGTTTATTTTTGAACCCTGAACAATGATTGACTTTAGGTTAACGGATGACAAAGCTGTAGCGGTTGCAATGCATTGAAAGAATATTGTTTGATCCGACATGGAAAGTAAAACAATTATTGGAAAACCCTAAGATTTTGATCAATTTTATTGATCCGAGATCCGAATAAAATAGGTGTATCAATACAAAAAAATCGACCAACTTTATATTACAACGATAAATTTATTTCGTTTATTTCAATTCAAAATTCAATTATGTAAAAATTAATTTAATTGTCAATTATTTCTTCTTTTTCTTCTTTTCCCCTTTGTCTCTTTTACTTGATCTGCTCTTGACTCCTTCCTGTTCTAATCGCTTTAGATATTCCTGCTGTAGAGTTAATGCCTCATGTATCATTATTTCAGAATCAGCGCGAATATCTAAAACATTGTCATTTTTTAAATTAGCAATGCTATTTTGTTTAATGTAAATATTACCATTAAACCAAGTTGACATGGTATTTAAGTCACCTATCTGTTTGTTAATAAAATGTTGTAATTCGTCCGTAGCAATTTTTTCTTCTTTTCGGTACTCTTTCATTGTTTCTTCAATGGCCTGTTCCTCGGCGATATAATCAGAAGTTTGCTTAACTTTACTGAAAAACATATTTTTAATGAAAATGTATATAAGGGTAGGTTAATAAATAAATTCCTCATTTGAATTTCCAATATTGCTGAACGTAAATTAAACGCAACGATCTATACTATGAAATAAATCGCATATGCAATATCTGTAAATTTTAAGGATTATTATAATCTGTAGCCCCATGGGGGTTGATGGGAGACCGGGTGCAGTGAAAATTGCTAATATTTATAAAACCCTTTGCCCTTCCCAGTACCTTCTTAAAAGTTGTAGAATATTAGGTCGGAATGTTATGTGGAAGGGTATATTTGTTGTACAGTTATTAACAGTTATTTGCAGATACGGTCTCTCAGACAGTGCGCGACCACCCGCGCTAATTTTTTAAATTGTCTATAATTTCATCAGAATTATAAGCAAAGTAAGAATAGTTAGATAAAATGCGAGTTGACAAAAAAATATTACTTTACTCTGATGGACTATCAAAAAGAAATAAAACGCCTAGAACAATTGTATAATGAAGTAGGTGGAGTGTTTTATCCTGAAAATAAAAACACGGAGAACACGGAAGATGCAGTTTTTGCAATTGCAGAATGAACAGAAAAACGAAATATTTTTGTAAAAGCTGTAGTACTAGGCTGGCCTTGGAACATGTTAACGTAATTTGCAGTTAATGTAACGTCAGGTTTGAAGAAAACTTACGCTTAATTTACTTGAGTACGGAATACGAGAAAACTATATTTTGATATCTATTTACGAGAAGTTTAAATTTATTTATTTTTTATAACTATTATCTTTATTTCATTGCAATATTAATAATATTTAATTGCAAATTGTTAGTTATTATTTAATTTTGCTTTCGATTAGAAAGTGAAAAATATGTTTAAAATAATTTACCCCACATAATTTATTAATCGTTATTATAAACACCTAAAATCTACTGTATATCAAGTATATAAATAAACTGTGTATCAAGTATATACTATAAAATGCAGAATTATGTGAGATTTTTGAATTTTATTAATCGTTTTGACCTCACGGTCTACGAGACCAGCGCGACCACTCACGTCATAAAATTTCGGGCGACCACCGGCAGGTTAAAGTAATTTAATGTTTCTTATTTGGAAGTAATTCTGGCAAGCAGCAATTTATTGACTTACCAGATATCGTCATCAATGTTTTCCTGAGGATTTATAAATAAGTCCGTTATAGAAAGTTCCTTGATTATCTTATTGGAAAAGTCCTCTGGAAAATTGCTTCGAATATTAATGTCTTCAACCGGCGGTTCACGAAATGTGGTAAATTCTTCTAAAAATTGTTTTCTGAAAACAAATAAAATTTAATTTAATATATCTACTATACATATATTTTCTGAATAGATCGCTGATTAACAAGATAAATATGAATTAGCCTAACCAGTTTGATAATTGAAGACATTACAATAGTTCATGGTTTAATCCCACTTTATTGAGCTTCGGGGTCGACGTTTGATCAGTATTTAACCGTAGATTATCGTGTAGATTATTGTATACACTTTATGGCGCGCTATTATCAAATGATATTTATTCTCAAAAAACCTGCCTTTGCTATATTACGAGGGTCGTCTGAAATGTTTCCAGCTTCAACATGAAGATGACGTTAATCGTCAATAATATTCTAGTAATATAACTGCGTATGCGTTGAAAAATGCTTCATTTATGGGAATACACATACACAAATTAAAGCCGAGATGGATGCTGTTTACGGAAACTCTGCACCATCATTTGCCACAGTAAAATTTTGGGCAGCTGAATTTAAGTTTAAGTTGAGTTTTGACGTCTATTAATAACTGTAGATGAAAATTGGATACACTATTACACTTTTGAAACCAAGACACAGTCCAAACAGTGGGCTTCGAAAATGGCGAAGGATGTTTTATTGACCGGGAAAATGATGAAGACTGTTTTTTGGAATGGTCATGAAGTTGTTTCAATCGACTATCTTAAAAAGGGCAAAACAATAAGAGGGGCATACTACGCATCATAGGTCGAGTAGTCGTGGCCGCCATGCTAAAAATTCACGAATTGAGATTCGAATTGATTGACCACCCACCATATTTACCAAATCTGGTCCCCATCGATTTTTCTAGGCTAGGCTAGATTTCTAGGAATGACGAAGCCTTCACATTCGTAAATGACTGTTTTGCAAAACAAGATGTCAACTACCCTTGACCGGATTAAAGAGATCATGATTAAAAATCTTTATGTTTGTGGCATTCAAAAGTGGATATAGCATATTTATTGCCATCATTATCCCCATAATTTATCTTTTTGTAATACTCTTCATAATTTCATTTTCGAATTTTTCTATACAGAACAGTCGTGACATATGGAAATTCATTCTTTTTTGCGTCCTTTTTGGAGTACTTATCGCCAGCATTCTCTATTTCTGGTTTTCTTGGTTGCATATAAGGGAGACGAACCAGTTAGGTCTTTAATTTGGTCTATGCATCTTTTGGGTCTGGCTAGATTATTACCATCCTTGCGTTAAATGTAGCTGAAAAATCTTAATATTCGTCCAAGAATAATTTGGAATAACCTTGTGGGTTCATTAATTTTTTGAATAACGGATGCTTTTGTTCGTCTGGTAGTCCATGGAAAGATCCATCTCCAACACCAAAGTTTCAAATAATTAATACGCTTGAAGTTTTTTAACACTAGAACACTAATGTGTCGTAGATATTGTGACGCTCGCACTACTTCGGTTATTTTCGGGCTGTTTCGTAAATCGTAATAGCCACACCTGCCTAGTATCTACGTATTTAATCGTAATCTAGGACCTGTTGAATTTGCAAGCAAATATTTATTTTGTATGGTATATATTTTGATCGCCACCTCGTAAATTTTACGATATATTAGTGATACCGTAATATTTATTGCAAGGCTCCAGTTATTTCACGAATGAACATTTTAGTTCATTAGTTCACATCATATTTCAAAGTAATAAGAGGTAAATAAACTATTATTTATTTAAACTTACTATAAACTTATAATAATGTCTATCTTCCAAGAGAGATAAATACCTACCATTGACAGAAAAAGAATAACAACGAGAAATCGAAAAAAATAATAAACGGTGAAGATAGCGAACTTGAACCTTTAGCCATATCCAGTCTTTTCAATCCAGGTGTTAATACAGCTGAATCTTTATTTGAAAATAATGATAATGTAGCTGAAGACAGGGATTCTGATGATGACGTTTCAATATCTACTTTTATAAGGGAAAGTAGAACAAGACACGAGTCAATTGTAGTCCCAAATAAACTCAGGTTAAAAGGAAAAACGGGCACAGATGGTCTGCAGAGTTGTACAAGAACAAGAAAAACAGCTACCAGAAATTTGGTTCATTTTATACCTGGCATCACGAGAAATGCGAAAGAATGCTCCACAACTGAAAGAACATTTTCATCATTTCCTGTTTGATAAGATTACAAATATTATACTTCGGCGAACAAATGAAGACATCTTTAGGCATTCTTAAACGTATAAAGAAGCGTCAGCAACTATTTCAAATGTCACAAAAAGCGAATTGAACGCGTTTTTTGTAATTTTGCTCCTCTCTGCTGCAAAGAAAGACAATGACTTGAATATAAAAAAATGTTTGGCGCTACTATTTCTGGAACGTTCTACAGAGCTTGCACGAGTTCTGAACGTTTTGCATTCCTCACCAATTGCCTGCGATTCGATGATAAACAAACTAGATAAGCAGGAGCATAAGCTGATGAATTAGCGCCATTCGTGAGATATTGGACATGTTCATCAAAATATGTTAAACATCACATATGCCCTCATCCTATGTCATAATTGACGACAACTCTTAGGCTTTAGAGGTAGATGTCCATTTAGGATGTTTATATCCAGTAACCCTGCCAAGTATGGAATAAAAATTGTAATGATTTGTGATACGTCATCCAAGTATATGATTAATGCGATGCCATACTTGGGAAAAACTACAATATCAAATGATCTACCGCTCGCCATTTTTTTTTGTAAAACAGGTGAAAACTATTAATGGAAGTAACCGCAATGTGACAATGGATAACTGGTTTACTTCAGTTTACCTTGCTGATGAATTACTAGAAAATCCCTACAAGTTTATCATTGTAGGAACTTTATGCAAGAATAAAAAAGAGATTCCTGCAGAGTTATTAGAAGCTATGAAAAGGCGCCCTGCTACTTCCATGATTTGCTTCGAGAAACAGAAAACATTATTATCATATTCTCCAGAAAAAAAGGAAAAGTTGTTATGCTTCTCTCAATTCTTCACGAAGAGGCAAGTCTGCACACAGACTGGCAAACCAGTCATAGTTTTGAATTATAATCAGACTAAAACCGCCGTTGATATATTTGACCAATTTTATAGCACCATGAGTTGCAATAAAAAAACGCGCAGATTACCGTTATATATATTTTCCGGCATTTTTAATGCAGGTGGCATTAATTCATATATTGTGTATTGCCATAATAAGTTGAAGGCAAATGTCAAACCACTTTCCCGATGTGACTTAGCACATCTACGTGCCAGACCATGCATGGAGGAAAGACTTTCAATTCCAAATTTAAGAAAAGATCTTCGTCAGAATATTAGCGCTATTTTGAAAATTACTGAGGAACCTGAGCGTGTGCCTCTCCTAGAGAAAAAGCGTAAAGCCTGTCATTCTACCAGCATGCGATATGCGGTGAGCACCGCGGTAACTGCTGCTCTGAGTGTACAATATAATGGCACTATTATATAAACATATCGTTATTTTAATCTATAGAAAATAAGAGAAGAATTTTTAGTTCTATGGAATTTTGTTTAAATACATATTTGATATCAATTTTATTGTTTTTAAAAATAATTTTTGTGTGTCAAAAACATATTAGTGTTTTAGGGTTAATGGTCCATGTTTCAACGAAACAATCGTATCAATACCGGAAAAAGTAAAAAAAGTTTTTACTATATGTTTCTTTGTGTTCTGTGTTATGTCCCTATCCCTCCAGATCTTCTACAAATTTCGCACTATCTTTCTCGCCATTTTGCATCTTTTATGATCTCATGAGGGTTACTGCATTCATTCGATATTAAGGGTCCAAGATAGACAAACTGGCTTACTACCTTAAATTGCCCTATTTGACTGGTATGAGAAATGTTATTGTTTTGACGGTAGATAATCATTATTTTCCTTTTTTCCTAATCTATTTGCAGTCTGTAAAGATAACTGTCATCCTTTATTTTTTTGATAATTAAGGTCAGTTCCTCAACCGATCTCGCAAGAAGTGTAGTTTCATCCGCATATCTTAAGTTAGCTATTTTACTGACGCCAATACTGATAGCATGCATGCAACCTTTGAAGGTTCTATGCATGAATATAGCCATAAATGTTGGATAGATTAGGCAATAAGATGCATCCTTGACTGGTTCCTTTATGGACACATCGATCTTCAATTTTCACCATTGCTCTATTTTTCCTATAGACTACAAATTAACCCAAACAAGTGATTTGATTTCCGTAGAATTTGCCACAATTTCTCCCATTTCCGATAACACAGGTCGGCATGATTTTTATAATATTGATGAGAATACTCTTTTTGCGTTTCATTTAGGTATTTATTAAAACACCTTTCCACAGAAATGGCCTAGCACGTCCCATTTTCAACTACCTGCTTCTCCCATATATCATGACATCATTGAAATTATCTGTATCTTACTTTGGAGTGGACAATGTAGGAATTACCACAAGACCCCAGAAGTGGCATTTCCACAGCGTTCCATGAACATTTAAGGGCAGTTTTATTGTTTTCTATAGTTTAGTTTATTTGTGTCTCGTATATAGTATATAAAATGGCAAACTCTAGTCGTCGATTTTGCAAAAATCCAGCAGATAAGTTTTGTCATATATGCGGACGATTTATTTTAAAGTCACAAGCTAGATTTATATCCGAGGAAATCGAAAAAGCCTATCTTTTATATTTCAAATGTCAAATTGGAGACCAAGAAAAAAGATGGGCTCCTCAAGCTTACTGTGTTAGTTGTCACGTAAATTTAGTACAGTGGATGCATCGCAAGAAAAATTCTATGCCGTTTATGAGCCGTAGGAACAGCTATGGTGCGGAGAGAACCTACTGACTAATGTAAGTGATTGCTGCTTTTGAATAACTAAAAAAAAGCAAAGGGATAACATTCAGTATCCAAGTTTGCCTTCTGCACTTAGGCCAATCCTTTATAGCCAGGAGCCACCGATACCGATTGCACCATTAAACCTGGGCAACATGTTTCCCGGTAATTCTAATTCTTAATTAGGATGTGATTCACAACTTCGTGTTGTGGATCAGTTACACCAGTTGTAACCCAACATTTTTAACAACTACCAGTGAATCTCACTTAATAATTCAGAATGAATTAAATGATTTGCTACGTGACCTGGAATTATCAAAACAAAAATCGGAACTTCTTGCTTCTAGACTTCAACAATAGAACCTGTTAGATAAAAATGCAAGTGTTTCACGTTACCGAAAACGGAATGTAACATTTTCAAGTTTTTATAAAATGGAAGGATTGCTATGTGTCTGTTGTCATATTGATGGCTTAATTAGTGAACTTAATATGGAATATGTACCTTCCGAGTGGCGTATTTTCATAGATTCGTCGAAATACAATCTAAAAGTAGTCTTGCTTCATAAAGGAAACAAAAACCCATCTATTCTTTTACCCCATTCAGTGACAATGAGCATACTATATAATTTAGCATAATATGCAAGCATATTAAATTGCGTTAAATATGAACAGTATCAGTCGGATAAATATAAATAGTATCAGTCAAATATTTGTGGGGATTTATAAGTGATAAGTATATTGCTAGAACTTCAATAGGGTTTTACAAAGTATCGTTGCTTTTTGTGCTTATGTGATCGTAGAGAAACAAAAGAACATTACAGTAAGAAAGACTGACCTCATAGAACTACTTTTGAATGTGATACTTCAAACTTAAAATATGCTCCCATTGTTAAATAGTAGTGGAGCTGTGTTTTACAAACTGCTGAAACCTGATGCAACGATTACTGCAGTCTGATTACTGCAGAATATTATAGATCCTCATTAGATTTCTAGTTCAACATTACTGAAATTAAATCGATTATGGTAATTCCCAGTCGAAAATACATATTAATTAGGACATTATGTACTAAAATCGGTAGACATTATTGTATTTTCCCCATGTATTGTACAGGGTAGGCAATAAGTAACTGACCGATTGGAACTGAAATTATCCTGATCCTGACAGAAATCAAAAATGCCATATGCGGTCTAAGAAACGATAAAGCCCCAGATTTGGATGGAGTCACTACAGAGGTCATCAAAGCAATGGTTGAAGTAGTATAGATATTTTTCACAATATCTGCCAGAAAATGTGGGATACCGTATTGTGGTCGGTAAATTGGTCGATCTCAGTATTTATACCTCTACCTAAAAAGAGTCTAGAGAGAAATGCGAAAATTGCCGCCTTAGTGTCCTCATTTTCCATATCCAAGTAAAATCCCCTTCATATTATTAAAGAACGCTTAAAATCCTACTTATCAAGGTAGATTCCCACAAAACGAGCCGAATGCTGGAATATTCGACAAATAATCGACAAAGCTAGAGAAGTCAACCATCTTGTATAACTCTGCGTCCTTGTTACACAGGTCAACAAATTTAAAGTTTTTTGAGGTAACATTGATGAAAATAAGTATGTTAAGTATAATACGAATAAGTAATATAGTATAATAAAATAAGTATGTATATGAAGTATGTTGTAGTCCTAAATCCGAAAATGATTAGCTATTTACTGTAACACGTATAGTTTTTTGTTACAGGGGGTGCATGGTGGGGAAAAAAAGAAAACGGCATATTTTTACAATCAAATATTTATATAATATAAACATGTAAAACGTGTTAAATCTATATAAAGATATTAGTGAGGATTATGTGAATAAAAAATATATTTCATGAGATGTCGTTCAGCGACAAAAACGTTCACTTTTTGGTCTTGTGTTCTGTAGCATAATCTGTTTTTAAAAACCAGCAGTAGTCGCCCCACATAGATGGGTTCCAGCGTCCTCTGGTATCTTGCTTCCGTCGTCCTGATGTCCTGGTAAATCCTCTCTCCTTATTCGTCGCCTACTATACCCAAATTTTCCGGAAAAAAAATCCAAATCCATTTTTAGGGTCATGCGGCACCCTAGTATGTCATAGGCTTTCAAGGGTTCATCTATGAGGTTTCATCTTTCTTGTTACCTAGAAATGCTTTCACTATACTTTCAAAAAACTTCCAAGCTGCCCATTATTTTCTATTTAATTTTGTGTAAAAACGGAAATCACTTAGAAGCTTCCTTGTTTTTGAGGTCCATTAAATATGCCTTCTTTTAGTTTTGCCTCACTTAATTGAGGAAATATTTATTTTAAGTACTTGAAAGCATTACCTTATTTGTCCATGGCTTTGACAAAGTTTTTCATCAGTCCAAGCTTAATATGGAATCTTTAAAATATTAATTATTATATATTAACTATATAAGTTTCAGAGGATTTTGGTGTTGTTTGAATTAGTATGTGTCTAGGGTTCTAAACAAGTTTTTTTAATGTGGTCATTTAAATTTATTCTGCAAGATCTCTGGATTTAAGGTGATATTCGTAATACGATTTATAATATAATGATTAAACATTTTTAATTCAGTTCGAGTATAAGGATAATTTCAGTTATATTATATATTGTTAGTTATAAAATATATTGTTATTTTTAGATTATTTTCGACAACTTTTAGAGCAAGAAAACCGTTTCCCATTTTTGAGCAAAAGGACAGCTCAATCATTAATATCAGGTTATGATGCTAACACGGAAAGTAACCCAGAACACGATTGTTGCGAGAAATCTTGTACCTATGCGGAATTAAGATATTATTGCGGTGTAGACAGTAGTGAATAGTGATTTAAAAAAGTGACAAATAAATACGATTAATATCCACAACAATTAATAACTGCTATTTTCTTAATTATGTTTTAATAAAGAATACATAAACATTTCACTTTTATTTGAATTTCCTTTCTTATTTTGATTTCTATAAAAAAAAAACTAAAAAACTTTTCCGTTGATGATGATTTTACTATGTTTTACGATGTTATCATATACACTCAAAAGATGATATATTTATAACCAACTGACCCGACAGACGTTATCCTGTTCCAAATTTCAATAAATTTGTTTGTGGTCATTTTGGGAATTTGTAAAATACTATAGGAAATGTAAAAAAAGTAAAAAGTTGACTTTTCCACTTGCGCAATAGAATCCAAGGGTTTCATTTCTGTATTTAATGCATTACGACGCTCATCGATCCAATAGCAACGGATTTGTCTGCACTGTAATCAATTGTCATATCGTAAGGAAATGCAGCTCGATGAATATTCAACTCAACATGTGTTTGTCTTCTTGCATGATTATTCAAATTCATTATCGCGCGATTGGTTTCTACTGACCAATGCTGTCTCATTCGATGCATATCATATTCATTTGCATTTTCATTTCATTGAAACAACACGTTCATTTGCTGAACGTGTTTGTGATAATCGATTCCGTTTGATTTCATTTCGCTCTTCGCGTTGCTCTGCAGTTCGATTAGAACGCAAATTCGTTTGGTTTGTAGCATTTCGAGTTCTGCGACCTAAATTGTTTCGTCTTATTGGCGGCATTGTAATGCGATTAGTTGTGTCAATTCAATTCAATTATGTCTATTGCAACACAATGTGCGATGCGAAGAATCACAATTCAACTCAAAATGACAATCGATTTACTTTGTTGTTGCTGTATAACCGTTTGTCACTCCAAAACTCACCGTATTCCGTAGGTAAATCTGCAAATTTGTTTGAGATAGGTGTTTCAGTTAATAATGTCGATTTTTTCGCAAAATGTGTACGTTTATTTCTATAACAAAATAAATTACCTCAATAATCAAATTATTGGGCATCGTTAGCTATTACCTTTTCCCATCTTGCTGTCAAGGAATGGATTCTGCGCTAAACGAACTTTTAGTTTTTTGAGGCCAATCATTCATCAATCCACATTTTCATTTATTCGTAAGTATTGTTCTGAAAGTCCGTACTGCATCGATCGAAATAAGTGATAGTCCGAAGGGGCTGGGTCCAGTGAATATGATGGGTAGGTTGGCGCGCTGTGGCGGTGGACACATTTTGCATCATGGAGCATTGCCATGTTGAAAAATGACTTTATCGTATTTGGACGTATTCTTGGCGTTCTTGCTTCAATGCTCGGCCCAATTTTATCAATTATTGTCTGTATCGATCGCCAGTAATCGTGGCATCAGGTTTCAGCAGCTTGTAATACACAGCTCCACTACTATTCCACCAAATACACAACAAAGCCTTCTTTCCATATATATTGCGCACTTGTTGTGATGTTGAAGGTTGGCGTGGGTCTACCGATGATTTTTTGCGCTTTGGGTTGTCAAAATAGATTCACTTTTCATCACCTGTTATAACTCGATGCAAAAAATGCCTTCTTTTGTGTCTGGCAAGCAAAATTACACAGGTGGTTTTTCATCTTTCAATGTATCTTTCGTTCAGTTCATAGGGAACCTATTTTCATCCCTTTTGAAAGCTTTGTGATTTGAATTACCTAGACTTTTCATAACTATTACATGGTTTGAAGGCTATCTTATATTGTCCAGTTTTATAAGCATTTTCTTTGAGCCTACTGCTATTTGGACACCAAATGGTATTACCATGAATTTATCTTTGTTTTATTCATTTTGAAAATTTCAATAAACTCCTAAATTTGTTTTTAATCAATAATTGTTTTTTCGACTTGTCTTATTAATTGCATTGAATTTTATGAAAGAATAGGAAGGTAATTTGTTTGGTCGACTTTTAAATTCCTTTGTTAATTATTTTGCTAAGTTGTACGTTGGGGATTTAATTGCTGATACAATTGCTCTCATTGATTTTCCTTTTTTATCAATTTTTGGTAAAGCACACAACCTTGGTACTTTTAGATTTAATATAAGTAATTTATTTTTCAAAGAAGGATAAATAAGGTTGTTACAAGATTGCAATGTATGTCCTACTTCATTAATCAATTTCTACAAATTCATGAACCATTTTGGATTCCTATTTAATTTGATTTTTTTTGGATATTTAATTCTCTGAAAAATAAATTAGATATCTCAAATCCAAAAGTGCCAATAAACCAGGCAAATCATTTAGGCCAAAATGGCTAATAAGGGGATTTGAACATCTACTCAATGTTAGAAGTGTTTCAATTTTTTGGCAATATTTGAACGTTTATTTCCATAACAAAATAAATTACCCTAATAATCAGTTATTGGCTATTGTTAGCTATTATCTTTTTCCATATTGCTGTCAAAGAATGTGTTCAGCACGAAAAGAACTTTTAATTTTTTAGGTCAACCATTCATGAAGCCAAATTTGCACTTCTTTGTAAGAATATAAATGTTGTTCTTAAGTCCTCTCTTAGTCCCTCTTAGTCCGAAGAGGCTAAGTCCATTGAATATGGCGGGTGGGATCGGACGTCGCATTTAATCTTTTCCAAATTCCAAAAACTTTCTTTATCGTATTTTTGGGCGTATTAAGGTCGTTTTTAATTCAATGATGTTGTATTGTAAGAAACGTTTATTAAGTTTTTAATATGTGACACAAAACCTACGATCCTAGGAAATGATATGCACTTGTTTAAAGCAAAATATTGGATATTATTAGCAAACCAATTTGTGTCGTTAGAATTAAGATAAAGACTGAAAAAGTTCTACTACGTGATTTGTTTAAATGGGAGAAATTATGGCAAATTCTGCAGGAAATGGGAGTATCAGCTCACCTGATTGGCTATAGAGCAGTGGTGAAAATTGAAGATCGAACATCCCATGAGTTTTGCGACAATAAAGGAACCTGATAAGCATGCAAACTCAATATATCATGCCTAGAGCTCACAAGAATTGGACGTGTGGTGTCAGTATTGGCGGTATTAAAATAACTAACTTAAGATATGCCGATGACCCTGCACTACTTGCAAGGTCGGGCGAAGAACTAACCTTAATTATCAAAAAAATAAAGCATGAAAGCCATCTTTGTGGCTTGTTGAAATTTATTTATTGTAGAAATAAACGAGGAGAAAACAAAAATAATGAATATCGACTGTCAAACAATAACATGCCCAACATCAGCTAAATAGAGCAATTTAAGGTAGAGAGATAATTCGTCTATCTTGAAGCTTTATTATCGAACGAAGGCAAAACATACAATGCGGCATTTACGGAAGATCTGGAGAGATAGGGACATAACACAGAACACAAAGAAACATACAGTAAAAACCTTAGTTTGTACAGTATTGCTATATCCTGCTGAAACATAGACCATTAAAAACAGGACCTCAAACGCATTGATTCTTTTGAACTTTGGTGCTAGAGATGTGTCTTTTACATTCTGTTGCCAGACGAATGAACGTATCCGTTATTCAAGAAATTGATGAACCCATACGCCTATCCCAAATTATTCATAAACGAATACTAAGATTATTTGGCCACATAGACGCAGGGACGGCAATAACCTGGAAAGACTGTTAGTACATGGACGGATAGAGGGTTCTAAATTACGTGGCAGAACTCCAAAAATATGGCCAGACCAAATCAAACCTAACTGGTTCATCTCTGAAAATATGCAGTCCAGGAAGCTAGTTATAGAGAACGCTGGAGAGAAGTAGTTCGGAAAGTAGGGAACAGAATGATTTTCCATGGGTCACGACTCTTCTGTAAAGAAGAATACGATGAAGATGAAGAGAAAAATATACTTAAGCTAAATTAAGGTTTACATTTCTAACAATTTGCAACACTTTCATACTATTTCCTCTCAACACTCACTTTATTACTGAATGAATGGATGGAAGATTGATTAAATGAATTTGTTTTTGTGTATTAAAGTTATTTATTACCTCTTGTATTGGGTATTGAATCAGAAAACGGAATGAGCTAAAATTAATGATAAAATTAATGATTAATTGACGTAGGGGGGAGTTCGGGAGAGTTGCCCAGGTGGGAGAGTTGAACCATCTTTCAAAATTCAATTTAAATTTCGCGCTAAGGTCGCGCGCGGGAGGCCAATCACGAGTATGCAGCCATTTTACGCGCTATCTGGTTTGTTCGGCTGTCAGGATGTGAAACGTGTTTCTGTTGCTATGGAGTTATTTTTTATAATTTTAATAGTTTTGAGATTACGACCGTGTTTATGAGGTACGTATTGTGTGTTACTACTATTGTAGTAGCACGGTAATTGTAGTTTGACTTGTGCCAAATGTTTTTTCTCTATGATTGAAGATTTCTTTCTGTGGCAAGTTAAAATAGTTGGTGCAGGAGACTTGCACCATAGAGCGTGCGGGAGACATGCTTAGTGGTTCATATCTCCGTTTATGGTATAAACGGTAGTTTCACTTTTTTCTGTTTTAATTTTATTATTTTTTATTTGCAGAAAACAATGCCATTCCAATATAATTCCCAGAAAATATACGTAAAAAGAAAAAATATACCAAAAGAGAGTTACAAAAAATACCATAGATGAAGTGATGAAGGGCACATCAATTGGAAAAAAACATCCATCAAGTATGAAATCGATAGATACACTAAGACGTTATAAGTCGAATGAACACAAATTACACAAATTTGAAGAAAAAGACAATATAAAGTCAATCTAAAGAATCGCATATATTTTCAACGTTTGTGGAAAAGCTACTTGTTTAATATTTACTGTCTTGTAGTAAAATGTATTACGCTTTGGCCAGAAAACAAGCAGTTACATTGGCATTAGAATTTGCAAAAGTGAATTCAAACAAGCTTCGTGAAAACTAGATGATGAATTCAGTTGTGCTGAAAAACATTGGTTTTGCGATTATCTTTCCAGAAATCCAGAAATAAGTCTAAGAACACTAAAAGCCACCAGCTTATCTCATGCCACTAGTTTCAACAAAAAAAATATCGGCAATTTGTTCACAAATTTAAAGATGATGCGAGAGAAATGTGATTTTGGGTCTCAGAGTATATATAGTTGTGACGAAACCAGGTGCACGATTGTACAAGAACGCCCAAAAGTGATACCCAGTAAAAAGTCGAAACAGGTCGGACAAGTCACATCTGCAGATAAAGAAACAACTATAACACTTTGTTTCGCCGTCAACGTGATAGCTCCTTTCTTTATATTTCCAAGGGTTAGGTATCAAGACCATTTTATATCTGAAGGACCGGAAAGGTCACCCGGAAACGTTTATCCAAATGGTTGGATGACCACGAAAAGATTTGAGAAATTCCTTGGACATTTTGCAAAATATTCTCATGCCTCTCATTTTCATGCATCAACAATCGCGTATTCTTAATACTAGATAATCATGAGGGTCATGTAAACATTGATGCGATTAATTTTGCCAGAAATAATGGGATCACTTTGTTAATTCTTCCACCACACTGCAATAATAAATTACAACCCCTTGATATTGCAGTTTATTCTTCCTTTAAATCTCGATGCAACTCTGCTATGACCAACTGGATGTTATCCAATCGAGGCAGAACAATTACAATTTAAAATATTCCTGGATTCATTAAGACAATTATGTTTGAAGTATTCAGCCAAAGCAACATATTAAGTGGATACCAGAAAGCTGACATTAATCGGTTTAATCTAGAAGTTTTTAGTGATGACGATTTTTTGTGTTCTGCTGCCACAGATAAAGATTTGCTCAAAAAAAAAATGCACCAATGTATTTGAAAAGTCAGATTGTGTTCCGCCGAACTCGGGAAGTCGTCTCAACTTGAACAGAATGTTGCAATCGTGATTGTTTCTCTGCAGAAGTCCTTATTAGTCCAATTATGATCAAGGTTCAATTTCGCAAAAACATCAAGGATGTCCCGACGAACTGGGTAATGCCATTTTAGCATATTGCTATCAAACGAAAACCTGGCTCTAGTAGTTAATGAGTTATCGACTCCTGAACTGGAATTTTCTTGTATTCTGGAATTGCATACGAAATCTCCGTATAACATTCCAGAAACTGCTCGCGGAAACTCAAACACTACGAAGTCAAAAGGAATTATTAAAGACACCAAATTCATTTGTGTTAGTTCAGAGCCATTACAAAACTCCAACAGATATCACGTGGCCATAATACCTCTACGAGAGTACTGTACAGGCAAACGAACATCCTTAGTCCCCTCGCAAAAGAATATATCTCTGGAGTCATTGAATGCTGGTCCGCTGATTCAGAATAAACAAGATAGTGTTTTACAATGCTTTTGTTCTGCTCTTACGGGACCAACACAGCAAAATACACTTGGTCGGTGCACTTCCTCACCAATCCAATTTTCTTCAAATGTTAAAATAGTGAATCCACAAATGGCGAGATCATTTCCGAGAGAGGCTGCAAGAAAGATGGTTCGACGTAGCCGCCAGCGGTGGCAGGCTCGGCAGATTTTTTTTTGCTTTCCCCGTCCTCCTTTTTACTTTTCGCGCTATTGAAATCCTATACAGGAAGTGAACCAGGAAAATGAGTTAAAGGAAAGAAACTGAACGGAAATAAAATATGATGCTTTTCTCTGAAAAATTGTTTACTGTGATAAATGCTGGAACGCCCTCTCTCATGAGCCGCCACTGATAGCAAACCAAAATATTAACAATCACACCTGAGCAGGAAAATGGTAGAAACTTCAACAGAAACTTCACTGAAAGGAAAGTCCAACCCTAATAATGATACGTTATGACGATAAAAGATCAAAAAGGAAGTTTAAGGGAACTCAATCCAATGTTATGAAGATTGATGTGATAAAAAACAAAAGATGAATACTATTAAGAAAAGAGTTTTTGAGAAAAGTGACACTGAACCAGAAAATGAAAATTATACTAATAAAAGAACTAAGAAAACTCAAAGAAAAACTAAAGGAATGAAAAAAATGGAAACCAAACAAAAAGACGAAAAAAACAAGTACCTACGTTTAAAAACTGGAAAAAGAAAAAATAGGTAAAAATCAGAACGATGACAGTGAAACGGAGAGTGAAGACGAAGATATTTCGTACGCTGATAGTTCCAGTGATAATGATTTTGAAAAAAATCCTGACATGAAAGATCGTTGGTACTGCTTCGTTTGCCAATCAGAAGAAATTATGACTATACGTCAATGTCGTTTATGCTGTATATATGTGTAGGGCTTATAAAAGATATCGATGATTTCATTTGTCACGGATGAGAATAGAATTAGTTTTTTAGGCTGTCTTATTGACTTAAATTAATTAATTATTATGACTGATCGATGATACCAATTCAGTAGAATAAGTTATTAGTTTAAATAACAATGTTAAAAAAGACCAATAAATCTGATTATTGAAATGTTTCATTTTCTTAACTTGATACATATGTTTGAAAATTTTGTTAACATTGGAAAGTTTAGAAGTATTGTTAACTTTTTGATTTTTTCTTTATATTAAGTACTAGTAATAACTTCATCTTGTGATATTTAAGGTAATAAATTCGTGATTTTAGCTTAAAATGTTTTTTCTTTTCGGAAAAATTGATAATCAAGTCTCCCCAGCCACCGGTCCCTGATGGTGGGGAGATTTGACTCATATCCCATTTTTTATTAAAATCTCTGCCTATCTCTCTTTTTACAGTATTATTATATTGAAAAAATAATGATGCAAAATTATACCTGCAAAACTAAGCTATCGCTTATAATAATAATCAAATCTCTAAATCTCATTAATAAGAAATGTTTTAAATGTTTTAAGTAAAAAGCGATTCAAGTCTTCCGGACTCCCATTACTTATTTTCCCATGAATAATTGGTACTCTATGAAGAAGTATTTAAAAAAACAACTTTATATTATACTTTAATTATGGTATTGTTTTGTTAATATATTTTTTTTTGCAAATATTTGAAAACAAGTATTTTTTCCATGCTCCATCTAATAATTGTTCAATTTTTCAGCTTTATTCAATTGCTTTATTCAAATGAGCAATTGATGCGTGAGGTGATAGAACTTTAATATGGCTTGGGTGGATCACGGACGGTTTTACGCAGTCTGACTGTTACGGACGTTCACCAAAGAATAACGTGAGCTACATAATATTGCCGACTATATCTGTGGCAATATACAGTGTGTCCCAGATCAAAATACACTCTACAAGTATCTCGGAAACGATAAGATATACAGAAATGATTAAATAAAAAAAAGTTGCATCTCACTGAACTCAGCAACTTGACGTTTTCATATTTTAAAAATTTCTAATATTTCCGAAGATATGTGGGAAAAATGGAATTTTCACGATTTGTGTAAGTACAAGGTGGTGTAACTAGATTTTTGAACCGACGTTTCGGTTTTTCTCGACCATTATCAACTTTGTTTTTTTAAATAGTCGAAACATTTTATTTTGTTTAGTAAATTCTAAATTTTATTCTGATCCAACGATATGTCACATTTAATATTTATTACACATTTCCAACAAAGAAACTCATCCTCAATGCAAATAAGCCTATTTAAAAAAAAATGTTCTATTTAAATTCTCGTTGGTTTCCAAATCATTTTCTTTTCTTTACATTATTGACAATAATATTAAATTTATTACCGAAATAGAAACCAACAACAAAATGTTATGAATGTATGAACAATTCTGAAATCAGAAAAAGTTCTCTAAAAATTCAACAAGTAATAGTTAATTTTATTTAATAGAAACATTTATTGTTATAATACAAAAGTATTTTTATTTTGAAATATTCCAGCCTTATTCTCCAAACATAAATACCATCGACAAACAACTTTTTTCATAACATTGTATAATATTTCTGGAGTTATTTCTCTTGTAGCAGCTCGAACCTCAACTTTTAGCTCATCATTATTTTTAAAAGCCTTCCAGTAAACTTCATTATTAAAGAATCTCAAAAAGTCTATCGGTGTAAGGTTTGGGGATCGCGGAGACCACTCTATGGGACCATGAGAAGCAATTAAATTATTTCGAAAGCGGTCTCTCAAATATTCCATACTAATTCTCGAATTATGAAGAGGAATCCCATCTTGTTGAAATCACGTATTATTGGTTACCGCTAAAGGAAGATTGTGCAGAATATCTTCGATATCGTTTCTTAAAAAGCGTACCAATCTTGCAGAACTTAGTATCCCTTTGTACATTATTGGTCCAATAACTTGGGCTCCCAAAATACCGCTCCACATGTTAAATTCAAAACGGTGCTGATGTCTCGATGTTCGAACACGATTTTTATTTTGTGTTGACCAATAATGACGATTTTTTCTGTTGAAGATGCTATTGTTTCAAAAATAATTTTCCTCCGTCTAGAGAACATTATTAGGAAAATGACGATTTTCATAGCATTACCTAGCAAACCATTCGCAAAAAGTCATTCTGCGCTCGTAATCGCCAGGAAGCAAAGTTTGACAGATTCGGAATTTGTAGTTGAAGGACGGTATCTTTCTTGACTAAGTATTCTTTGTGCGACTGATTTAGAAGCAGCATGTTTCTTTTCAATACTACGAAGTTCTACTGTATCATCTTTTTCTACAGCAAGCGAAATGGTCATTGCGTGTTCAGGGTGATTTTTTTTTGTGATGTAACACTGGTTTTTAAAGGCACCATGTTTCCTTAAATTTGTAACTAATCTTTAAAATATGGATCGATTGGATTGATGCCGTTTGGGATATTTTTAAAAATATTTCATATCTGCTTACCTACAATTCTTCCCAATGTAACAACAAATCATATCAATTTTTTCTTCGTTAGAAAAATGTTATTTTTTA
Source organism: Cosmopolites sordidus (assembly GCA_031761425.1). Taxonomy (NCBI): domain Eukaryota; kingdom Metazoa; phylum Arthropoda; class Insecta; order Coleoptera; family Curculionidae; genus Cosmopolites; species Cosmopolites sordidus. The sequence goes on along the minus strand of JARFXV010000477.1, from coordinate 66,337 downwards.
TGTATAATAAAATTATTTTATGTATAATAATTAACAAATTTAAAACTGACAGACTGTCAAATGTCATCCCTTAGTCGGAAATTATTATTATTATTGTCATCCCTTAGCTGGAAACGTGTAATAAATATTAAGGGTGACCTGTCGTTGAATTTATAACAAAAAGTAGAATTTACTGAACATAACATTTTTCCAAAATCTAATTACGCCACCTTGTAGAGGAGAAGAAGTGCCCATGAAAATGTCAAGTTTATTTTGACATATCTCTTCAAATATAATCAGAAACGAATAAAATGCAAATCGCGAAAATTAGGTTTTCCCTTATATCTTCGGAAATATTCAGAATTCAGTAAAGTGCAAAGTTTTTTTTAATTTAATAATCTTTGTATCTCTTATGGTTTTAGGGATCCCTGTACATTCTTATATGGGACACCGTGTATCCGGTTGCACCTTTGGCCATTTCTTCAGTTGCTTTCCTAATGCTAAGTTCGAGTCCGACTGATGATGGTTAAGGACCAAAAACTGGTCTCGGGAGAGGCTTGCTGAGATTTGGAAGGTGGCTGACGAAATGGCCAATTATTACATGGAGCACGAGAAAAAATTACTAGTTTTCTAATATTTTTAATATTATCCACAAACCCAACTTTTCAAATTTATTACACTTAAATGAAGAAAACTGAGAAAAATTGTTTTGTTCAAATACATTTTGACGACACTTCTGATATTACTATGCAAATCTAAGTTATTTTATTAGACTAAAAATATCATCCGCTTTCCTTTTCTATTTATTCTACCGTAAAACGATAGCTTAAGACACCTGTCCAATCGTGGCTTCATCAAATTCTTATTTCGCATCCAAGTCCAAAATAGCAGCTTTGCCACAAACTTATATAAAATTTAAATCAGGTCTTTGACGACCCATATAAAGCTCGTTTTGTTTTCGTTTTAGTTCGCAGATCACCTTGGCCTATCCTCGATGGATTTCAAGATGATTTGGATAGTCGCTTACTTACTGTTTGTAGCAAGTATACATTGCAGTACAAAATTGCTTTTATTAAATCCGGATCATAATGACACGTATTGTGGTAATAAACTTACCGATACAATGAGCGAACTTTGCGACAATATGTACAGTGGCCCAGAGAAAAAGAATTGTAAGTATGTGGGTAATTTAAAAGTACCATATATGTTTAATGAAAAACTTTTTTGTCAACATTTCCACTTTATTATTAATATTTGATGCGTTTCATTAGCAGTGTAGCTTTGCCAGAAATAAATATTTTCTTTGTTGAAATGGGTATAAGTACAAAAAAAAAATATTTTTAGGAAATCCACTGAGAGAATATTTCTGTCTATACAAATTCATTAAAGGTGATTTGTTCAGGTATATTTAGTCATTCAACATGGTTTTAGCGTCTTTTAAACGTCTTATTTCTAAACTCTCAAAATGGTTTATTTTTTGCTTTTGTTTTGCATGTAGTGAATTTCGAAATCACCATATTATTTTGAATAAGCACCCTGGAGATTTTAGAAATACACCATTTTAAAGATCGGAACACCCTTTTGAATCACAAAATAGACATGGATTATTTGTTCAGAAATTAAGCATATACAGAGTGCAAGGGAAAGTACTTTCGTAAATTTAACTAACGATCCTTCAGGTTATTTTAAAGAAAAAGTTCTTCACTTAACAATGGTCAAAAACCTAAGGGTTTTAAGGTTAAAAACTAACAAAAAACTGTAAAATTAATAAATCACCAATGATAAAGCAATAACAAGAATTAACATTTCAAGGCAATAAGTGAAAAAGCACATTTGGTAAATATTAATTGTTGATTGATTTTTTCCGTTACTTTGTGATAGTTCATTTTTAAACCGAAAAAAACATTTTTTTTACTTTGTTATATATCATTTTTATTTTTTAACTTGTGTGACTATAGTTTCGTAAAATAATGTTACATTATCAAACACTATTGTAAAACTAACTTAATTTACATGGTTATATTAACAAATACTACCTTAAAGCTAACGTAATTATAAAGTAGTGCTTGATAATGTAATATTGTTTTACGAAACTATAGGTATACAAAGTTAAATAAAAAAAAAAAAAAAAGTGATAGATCGCAAAGTAAAAAAAATGTTTTATTCGGTTTATATATTAATTGGTTATTATTAAACGAAAAAATAGAAATCAACTAATGAACCTCGTTAAAACATTCTTTTTAAATTAAGGATCATGCCTTTCATCAGCCTTGAAAGATTTGACCACGCCGTTATATAGCCACATTGGGATATCAAAAATACAACGGACTTTATTTAAAATAACATTTTTTTGAAATTTACTTCAATAGGTGTTGAAAGTATTCATCATTTACCTCAATATACTTTCGCAGGCTCATTGTTAAGTGAAGTCTCGCATTTGAGGAGATATTTTCTTCATTTCTTATAACATTGGCCGCTTGTTGCTTTTTTGTAAAAGTTCGCCTGGTGTTTTAATTTCATCGTGGTAAACTAAAGATTTCATATGATCCCACAAATAAAACTCTAACGGATTAATGTTTGGGCTACGATGTGGCCAAGGAAACTCACCACCGCTCCCAATCCATCGATGTGGCAAACGTTGATTTAAATGATTTCGCACTGTAACAGTAAAATGCGGTGGAGACCCATCTTGCATGAACCACATGTCTTGTCTTAAGTTTAGAGGTATACCGTTCCAAACGTCTAATAAATAATTTTCTAAAAACTGCACATATTGATCTCCATTCAGTCTTTGAGGAAACTCAAATTGGCCATTTAAAAATTATTGATAATGCCGCACCAAATGTTAATTGAAACTTCGTCTGGAAATGTCGCTCTCTTGGTAGGTGTGGATTTTCCAGAACGTAATAATGATTACTTCGCCAGTTAAAAATTCCGCTTCTGGTAAAAGTTGCCTCGTCAGTCAACAATATCTTTTTTAGAAACATGAGGTCTTTGCTTTTTTGATGTAGTAGAGTTTGACAAAATTCTGATCTAGCCGGCAAATCTTCTGGTAATAAATTTTGAAGAGGCAAAAAATGGTAAGGAAATCATTTTTTCCTTATGGAGAACTTTTCAAACGGTAGATTTACTAATTTATGTAGATGCCTCCAAACGTCTAATGCTTAGTTCAGTATTTTCCGCGATACTAGTCAAAATTTCCTCTTGTTCTACCGTTATACGTTTCGGTCGTCCACCAGGATTGTTTTAACAAAACGAACCTGTTTGGCCTAATTGAAAATGATTTGAAAATTTTTTCGATGTTTGATGATTCTGGTTGGGTAGAGCTCTTCATAACGTCTAACTGCAGCGCGACTATTGTAATTTACTTATCGCAGGGCATATCTCCTAAATCACAGTTAGAAAACTGATTAAGCCTGGGTATTTTACCATAATTTTATTTTAATTTCATACATATTTACTTATTATCACCGTTAATATACACCCCTCTTCTATCCCTACAACGCTCCATGTAAATCTGCCATTGTTCGAAACAGTGCTGGAAATCTTCTTCTGTCAGCTTATTCAAAACGCGTGCCGCTTTCTCTTTCAGAGTTTCAACGGACTCAAATCTTGTTCCTTTTAATACAGATTTCACCTTAGGAAACAGATAGAAGTCGCACGGTGCAAGATCCGGCAAGTAAGACGGATGGTCTAACCCTGGGATGTTGTACTTGGCTAGAAACCTCTGGACAGACAATGCGGAATGAGCCGGCGCATTGTCTTGGTGGAGAACACATGACTTGTCCTTTCATAATTCGGGTCGTATTTTCTTTACTCTTTCACGGAGTTGAGCAAGGGCGTTAAGGTAGTAATGTTGAAGTGAAGGTACACAATCCCATGAATATCGAAGAAAACAATCATCATTACTTTGAATTTTGAATTGCTCATTTGAACTTTTTTGGCTCTTGGTGAATTTGTACTCTTCTAGTGCATGGATTGGCGCTTCGTTTCGGGATCATAAGTAAAAAACCACGATTCGTCACATGTTATTATCATTTCAAATAAGTGTGGATCATTTTCAATGACATTCAAAGTGTCAGTACAAACGTTTTTGCGAGCTTCTTGTTCAAACGTGAGAATTTTAGGCACTATTTTGGCACACACTTTTTAATTGTTATATAAAATTTGATGTACACATTCTTTGTCAATTCCTACAGTTTCAACAATCGCACGAATACTTAACTGACCAGATATCGATTTTTCCAATATTGTCATCCGTTTTTGACGTGGAATCGCGACCCGGGCGTAAATCGTAAATCTTCAACGTCTTCTCGGCCATCTTGAAAATGAAAACATCAATAAATTATAAGTTTCTGTAGCGGTTTTTCCAAGTTTTAAGTGAAATTTCACAACAATTCGTTGCTCTATTGTTACACTTAACATTTTTCCGGCGAAACAAAAAATCAACTCTAATGCGGACGAAGGCTCCGGTAATACGGATTTGTTTACAGAAGCGAGAGGTACTGCATTTGAAAGATAAGGTTTCACGCTAAACAACTATTGGTTTCACATAATTTCACACCAATTCGTTACTCTATTGTTACACTTAACATTTTTTCGGCGAAACAAAAAATCAACTCTAAATCCACATGAAAAAATTGCGTTGTGTGAGCTGTATGTGTTGTCTGAGGTGTGTGTCTGCGACATTATAGACGCTCTGACAGAGAAGGTCACACACAAATATTTTCGCCGCACAGCACGCACACGAACCATTTTTCCACCAGATAATTGACACTAGATAACAAATTGTCCCAGTAAATTCAACACACACGCAAATTTATATTGCTGTGGACCCAGTTCAATGCGAACGAAAGCTACGGATATACGGATTTATTTACAGAAGCGAGAGGTACTTCTTCTGTAACAGCGCCAGTCTCGTTATTTAATAGCCACTCGTATTTCAATAACATAAAAACTAGAGCCAATTTGATACACTGATTTAATTCTTAAATTGTGTATTCAAATGTACGAAAATTCACAGAGATAGCAAGGATAACAAAATATTTGTTTGTAGAGTTGTGTAACCAAGGTCGTGATATTATCTTATCTTGGTGGCCAAGTATATTAGCATTTCGTAAAATGACGAGTCTAGGAAACCTTTCTTGCAAAAAATTTATTATCCGGCGAGATGTGTGATAAGTCGCACCATGTTGTATATGGTGCGACTTATGAATATATATATATATATATATATATATATATATATATATATATATATATATATATATATATATATAAATATATATATATATATATGTATATATATATATATATATATATATATATATATATATATATATATATATATATATATATATATATATATATATATATATATCGACATTTATCAGCTTAGGTCAAATATATTCTGTTAGTATATTTCTATAATGTTCACCATTAACACCAATTTGATACACTGATTTAATTCTTAAATTGTGTATTCAAATGTACGAAAATTCACAGAGATAGCAAGGATAACAAAATATTTGTTTGTAGAGTTGTGTAATCCAAGGTCGTGATATTATCTTATCTTGGTGGCCAAGTATATTAGCATTTCGTAAAATGACGAGTCTAGGAAACCTTTCTTGCAAAAAATTTATTATCCGGCGAGATGTGTGATAAGTCGCACCATGTCGTATATGGTGCGACTTATGAATATATATATATATATATATATATATATATATATATATATATATATATATATATATATATATATATATATATATATTGCTGTCCCTGACTGGCTCTGATCTTCATATAACTGGGAATAAAACCTTCTGACAATCTCTAACATTTGGGTACGCGTCCTGCATAGTGTGCCATCCTCACGCTTTAAAGCATATATATGCGTTCTTTTGTTTCTCAGCTTCTGTTTAGCTTTGTTAATTCCTTTGTTTTCTTCCAGGGTTTTTTGCACTAGCTGCATATTGAATCGGCGCGTGTCCTCTCTGATACGTTTTCTTATAGTTTTGCAGAGCTCAGTGTACTCGACCCTGCCAAAAGGACTACCTGCATTTCTCATTGCTCGCCGTTTCTTCATTAAATCAATGGTCTCACTGGAGATTTTTGTTTGTTTGAGACATTTTTCCTCTGGTGCTATTGAAGCAGCCGTTTGAAGTACATTGTTGGCGATTTCTTCATATTGAAGTGATATTTCCACGTCCTCTGGATCTTGTAACGCAGCAAACCGGTTTGACAAAGCAATCTCAAAATCGCTTCCTCTCTCCAGCAGTTTTCCAGAATCCACCTTGCCCTTCTTTGATCTTCTTTGAACCCACGGAAGAACAATATATAATACCAGATATCCTAGTGGAGGAAGTAAGAAATGCTATAGAATTGATGAAGAACGGCAAGGCTCCAGGAAAGGATGTCGAACTGTCGAAAGGACCAGAACTGTCGAAATGCTAAAAGCTGGTGGTCGGACGTTACATAAAACACTGGCAAAATTATACTCAAAATGCCTCAAAGAACAAAAAGTACCTGACTTATGGAAAAATGCAGACGTGATCCTTTTACATAAAAAAGGAGCACAGGAAGATTTAAAGAACTACCGTCCAATAAGCCTCCTATCAGTGATGTACAAAGTTTTCACTAAGATAATTTCTAAAAGAATATTAAAAAAACTGAATGACGCACAACCAAGAGAACAAGCAGGATTCAGAAGTGGATTCAGTACAATGGATCACATCCAGGTTGTACAGCAGGTCATAGAAAGGCACAACGAATACACCATGCCACTGTGCTTGGCTTTTATCGACTACGAAAAAGCATTTGAATCCATCTCAAAGCATGCGATAATGGATGCACTGCTTAGCCAAGGTGTAGAGAGAGCCTATGTAAACCTATTAGAATCGATATATGATGGAGCTACAGCCACAATTCACCTTGATGATCTTGAAGTGGGAATTAATATAGAACGAGGTGTACGGCAGGGTGACGCAATATCGCCTATTCTTTTCTCGGCTGGCCTTGAAGAAGTATTCCGTAAACTGGATTGGGAACAGGATGGTGTAAAGATCAATGGTGCAAACTTAAACCATCTTAGATTTGCAGATGATATTATTCTCATTTCACAAGACCCAGAGGAGCTGCAAAGACGCATACAAGAACTGCAAAGGGCTGGCGAACCATTTGGCTTGAAAATAAACCTGAAAAAGAGTCAGGTTATGTTCAATAACTTCGCTCAGGACAGAAGAATTTCAGTTTTAGGAAGGGATTTAGAGATTGTGGACAGCTTTGTATATCTTGGGCAGAGGATTTCCATGGAGGGGAATACCGCCTGGGAGGTGGAACGGCGTGTTAAATGTGGCTGGGAGGCATTTGGTAGGCTCAACATAGTGTTTAAGAGCAGACTCCTACTTAGCCTGAAAAGAAATGTATTCGATCAGTGCGTTCTACCCGTTATGACATACGGAAGTGAAACCTGGACACTCACATCGCAATCAATTCAAAAACTTCGGGTGGCACAGAGGGGAATGGAAAGATGTATGCTTGGCATTACAAGACGAGACAGAAAGTCCTGCGCATGGATCAGGGAACAAACAAAAGTCTGTGACATCATTGGAAGAGTAAAACAGTTGAAATGGAGATGGGCAGGCCATATAGCGAGGCGATGGGACGACAGATGGACCAAGGCAATCCTGGAGTGGATACCGCTTGATCGCAAACGTCCGCGAAGAAGACCGAAAGCACGATGGACTGATGACATCGTTAAGTATATTGGACCCGAGTGGCAGAGGAAAGCCCAGGACCGTGAAGGTTGGAAGCATGCTGAAGTGGCCTTCATCCTGCAGTGGATCGATACGGGCTGATGATGATGATATATATATATATATATATATATATATATATATATATATATATATATATATATATATATATATATATATCGACATTTATCAGCTTAGGTCAAATATATTCTGTTAGTATATTTCTATAATGTTCACCATTAACACTAAGATAACTTCCATCATTTTAACTAAAGAATGACTTTCTGAGAATGCGGAGGTTACTCTTGAATCACTTGACAATTTTAATCGGCCCAAATGCTGCAGTTATGTTTCTTCACAAACTCATTAGGTCAGAAGTGCGTTTCGTCGGATTGGATTATTTTTTACCCAAAGCGGGAGTCCGTACAGAATGTATTCGTCAACAGATTGTTCTTCAAGATAAAATAACCATCACCGGATTATTACTTGCAGTTATCATCATTGTCCCTCATTTTCATCAAGTTCCTTGTTGGATAACCCTTTATAATGTTTTTTATAAAAATTTAGTATATTCCAAGTATGAAAGGATTTCTTATAATTCTGAAATATTTGAAAAACAAGAATGAGTTACATTAACATTAAGACATTTTGTGTTGTTATATTATTTTGGGAGGTTTCGGCCACTTGTAGAAACGCCGAAATTTATTTGTATCCAAATAATATGGCAGCAGATAATCTAAGTTAAGAGATTTTTGAGTAGCTGAATTCTGAAGAATCATAAATATAGTTAGTTGACTAATTGTGAACGGTTCATGATTTAATTATGTGGAAGACCCTCAGTTTCACAAAATGCAAAGCATATTTTTTACGGTCAAAGGCCGTATCTTAGAACGCTGGCCCTGGCAAGATCCATGTTTTTTTCAATACACTGTTGTAATGCTGTACACAATCACCAGTTATCATATGCTTTGGAAATGGAGCTTTCGAATATTTTGTTTTCAATAAAATATCGTATTAAAAGATTCGGTTATCGCACGAAGACATTGATCACGTAAATGCGATACGTCATGAGTTGTTATAAATGCGATATACAGAATTCATTGCAAGAGCCATATTGCAGATTGGAAAAACGCTCTCGTTGATATAGCGCACTATCAGAGGTTTGAGTAGGATCACATAAAGTTCTGTATATTTTTTAGATTTATTTGCCATTTCTTCTTTTTTTTTACCATTAGGTCTTCCAATTATCTGTTTAATACTTCGAGAGCTCTTTAATATTGATATTTTCTTATATATATATATATATATATATATATATATATATATATATATATATATATATATATATATATATATATATACATATATATATATATATATATATATATATATATATATATATATATATATATATATATATATATTTATGTTACATATATATATATATATATATATATATATATATATATATATATATATATATATATATATATATATATATATATCCGAATATATATATATATATATATATATATATCCGATATATATATATGTCCGCGAAGAAGACCGAAAGCACGATGGACTGATGACATCGTTAAGTATATTGGACCCGAGTGGCAGAGGAAAGCCCAGGACCGTGAAGGTTGGAAGCATGCTGAAGAGGCCTTTATTCTGCAGTGGATCGATACGGGCTGATGATGATGATGATGATGATGATTATATATATATATATATATATATATATATATATATATATATATATATATATATATATATATATATAATATAAATACCCAAATATCTATCCAGATCTTAGGAGGTCTCCCCAATGCTCTGGCTCCATTTTCATTTGCGTTTTTAGCGAAGTGGGCCAGTCTATGCTGATCCACCCTCTCCACATGGTCCCGCCAATATTTTCGTCTCTTTCTACCGTATCTCACTATATCCTCTACTCTTCAAGTTGCTCTTATATCTCTGTTTCTCACTGAATAGCTAAATATTTTTACCGCTATTTCTCTCAGAGTTTTCACTCTACTGTTCGTTCGTAAAATGCTTTTGGTTTTTTTTTGTCTCAGCTCGGACTTCGATGCCATATGTTAGTATCGGCCTTAAGGTACTCCTGTAGATTCGTATTTTACTTTCAATTTTCAACTATTTCTCTGGATAACATCTTTTAAGCAAACTGATATTGCCGCGGCTTTGTTAACTTATTTCTATCACTGCTATATATAATTACCATAACGTTAATCTATTTTTGAAGTGGTCATCTAATTAGTTTTAGTTACTATGTTATATTTAGCCTATATTTAAATTGAGCCTTAATACACTACTATGATACAAAAGATCTAAAGTAACTTTGGCTTTTAAAACTCGAATGCTTTAACATAGCTCAACAAGTCCTCAGTCAGACGTATAGATGGCATCACTTATGAGAAAACGTAATATGTCAAAATTGTATGACAATCTGTCTACTAATTTCTGAGTTGTTGTGCTTTAAGTGATACTACTTTTGTTGTTTTTAAAACAATAAAAAAATTGTGTGTTGATTGTGTTGCTTTTTAATGAAAAAAAAATACCGTTGAAGCAAAACAATCGATAAACAATATTCCATGCATCTCAAAATACAGAGGCCATAACCTTGCCTGCCGATGGTTGTGTTTTTGGTCGCTTTGAACGGTTTTCAACGGATGCTATCCACTCAGCTGACTCCCGATTTTACTCCGGAGTGTAGTTATGGATTCATGTTTCATCTATTGTCACGTACCGCATAAAAAATTCCTTTGTATTTCGGTTAAATGGATCCAAACATTAATCAGAATCATCAATACGTTGTTTTTAGTCCGCTGTGAGCAACGCGGTACCCATTTCGATAGCAATATACGCATTCTCAGATGTTCATGCTAAATTGTGCAAAACACTAAATTTCGATGTCTTCAGCTTTACTTTACGATTTTGAGAAATAATTTTTGAATTTTTCTAATGCTGTGTGTAATCACCTCATTTGGAAGTCCAGAGCGTTCAGCATCATCGGTGCTTGTGCGGTTACGTTTGAATTCAGCATATCAATGAATTATTGTTAATTTTCCTGGGGCAGAGTCCGGTGTAATGTTTACCAAGCCATTGTTCATCAGTTATTGTTGCTTAAATTATAATTCTTATTTTTTTATGCAACGTCCATATTTGCCAGTGTCCTATATATATATATATATATATATATATATATATATATATATATATATATATATATGTTCAATAATGGTGGAGGTTTATATTATACTCCCATTATTTTTCTAGAATTTGTTTGAAAAATATGATCGATGATGGAGCCTTCCTGTCTGCAACCGGAATGATAATCTCCTGCTATTTCTTGCCTTAGGGGGATAAGTCGTTGGTTTATTATTCTAGTCAGTATTTTATATGTGGTACTTAGGAAGTATATTCCACGGTAGTTATCAAAATTCAGCTTATCCACCGTTTTATGAACAGGGCATATAAGCAATACGTTTCATTCCTGTGTTAATGTTTCTGTTATCCAAATATTTGCTATAAGCGACTGAATAGGTTGATCTAAGTTACTTTCACAGTTTTTAAGTAAATTATATATTATTTTTTAAGCTTAGCCAATTTTTAGCCAATAGTCTGCTGAACTTCTTCCAGTGTTGGAGTGTCCGTGTATCGTATTTCTTAGTCTATATGTTATATTCCAACTTGGAGCACTATTTGTTTCAACATACTAAATTGCATACTTTGTAACTTTTCTCTATTCCTTCTATTAAAGAAAACACCTTGTAGATGGTGTTTTGTATCCACAGCAACTATTCAAGGTAGTTCGCTGCCCGCTTTGAAAGACATAGTGATAATAAAAACTGTTTGGAAGACTGGCAAAATCCTGGGAATAAGTATATTACAGTGGGAGGGGATTATGCCGAAGGAGACAAAATAATGTGGGTGGATAAATATATAATTTCTGTTTTATCTAGAGTCGTCTTAGTTTTAATCAAAGTAGAATATAAAATTACACTAGTTTACAAATTTCAAAATTTTTTTATATACCCCGAAAGAAATGTATTTAAATATGTTAAACTACGTTCCTTAAACCTAAAAGTGTTTTCAACAGTCAAATAATTTTTTTCAACTACCCTATGTGGTGACTTCAGTTTAATATTTATTTATTCTATTCAAACAACAAATATCTTGTTTCAAATTGAATTAAAATGTCGAATAAAAAGCGTAAACAAAGTTCTGATCATTTTTGCTATATTTGTGGACAGTTTATATTTTCAAAAAAAAGAAGACCCATTGTAGATTCGTTACAAAGTGCATATCTCCATTATTTTGGATTTCTTGTTGCTAACCAATATAAAAAGTAGGTGCCTCCTATGTTTTATGAAAGATGTTGAATCGTTTTAATTCAGTGGTCATCAGGAGAAAACGTATACCTTCCATTTGGTTCACCAATGTTATGGAGAGAACCTAATATTCACGAAAATGACTGTTATTTGTGTGTTACGAAGACTATGGGATATAATACAATTAATAAGGCGAGTATTGTATATGTTCCGTCTTGTTATTATATAATTCCGTCTGTTATTAAGCTAATTTTATATTCGAAGGATCTTCCATATCCAATTTGTCCTAGTAATTCGAGCCAAAATATACTAGAAGATGACAATGAAAGTTATGTTGAAGTTACATTGATTTCTAGTGATTCTGATGATTTCTCTCTTCAAGGGAACTCCACATTTTATTAACCAAGCCAAATTAAATGATATTTATTATGACGTATAAGAGATTTATAACTATCAAGATCTAAAGCAGAACTTCTTGGTTCTCACCTATAACAATGGAATTTGTTAACACCAGACACGAAAGTTACGTTGTCCAAAAACAGGAGCAAAGTTTACTTGGAATTTTTCAAAATAGAAAGGGAATATTGTATTGTACTTGTACAAAACTATAATAAAACACAGTAGCGTTTATTTGTAGACTCTTCAAATTATAGTCTGAAAGCCGTTTTATTACACAACGGGAATAAGAAACCGTCTATACCAATATGACATGCTGTGAATTGTAAAGAGAGCTATGAAACGATGTGTACTTTAATTAATTTAATAAAGTATGAAGAACACCAATGGAAAGTGTGCAGCGAACTCAAAGTCATCGGTTTGTTATTGGGATTGCAGGGTGGTTACACAAATTACTTTTGTTTCCTTTGTCTGTGGGACAGCAGGGGCAAGGAGCATCATTAAGTAAAAAAAAGGCCTATTCGGAACCAGTATATTCCGGAGAAACTGAATATTAAACATGGGTCGTTGGTAGATCCAAAAGACATTATTCCATTTACCCATTAAATTCGGCGCTAAACAAAAATAGTGATGCATTCCTGTATTTACAAAAAATCTTTTCAAGTATTACAGAGGCAAAACTGAAAGAGGGCATACTTGTCGGCCCACAGATCCGTAAAGTTGTAAAAGATCCTTGGTTTGAAAGCCTTGTATCTGTTAATCAAAAAGCTGCTTGGAAATCATTCAAAATGGTTGTCAAGAATTTTTGGAAAATAGAAAAGGTGAAAATTAAAAGATAATGTTGATGATTTATTGAAAATATTTCAACAGATGGGTGTGAAGATTAATTTCCTGCACTCGCATTTGAGTTTTTTTCTGAAAATTTAGGAAGTAGTGACGAATAGGGGGAATGTTTTCACCAAGATTTAAAGATTTTTAAAGAACGACATTAAGGATTTTGTGATGAAAACATGTTAGGAGATTACTGTTGGTATAAGAGAAACCGATCAAAAACTATAAAAAGAATGCGAAAATTAGCCATTTTTAATTTTTTTAATTATTCATACTAAGATTTTTTTCCCTTTTTAAGTAAATAAATATTTCTAAAAGCAGACGTGAATTATATTGTAAAAACCGACTCCCTATCTCTAGAATGCATATAAAGAACTATATCGTATTTACTTTATAGATTATTAATAGTTTTTGTATTACTTTATATTAATATAAATATAGGAACCAAATTAATGTTAGATAGATAGATTTATATTTTCAAACTGTTTTTAAGCCGAAGGCTCTGCCGGTTCGCAGTTTTGAATATTTTATCATTAAGTTATACATTGATTTGTATAACAAATAATTAATGTTGCAATTTCGAGATATAACTAATTAAAGTTTGTTACCTGATACAATAAAGTGTTTTTTAAAAACCAAATTTTCAAGTACAAGAATATAATTGGCGCAGTCGGTAGGATACCTGAAGGCCCTTGTTAAAAGCTACGTTTGGAAGTTGCAAAAACCATTCCTAAAAGACGAGCAAACATTGGACCGTCAGTTTTAACTGTTCAAAAGGTACGATCTAGGAACCACAACGGTAACGATCAACAATCCGGTAAGAAATATTGTTTGAATAGTATTCCTTTCGATCCATTTATTTAGTTGTAAGAATTGATGCATATTAATTTACTTTTATAATTAATTGAGATATAAAAAATTGTATGTCATCATTAGACGCTATACTAGAAGATATTACTGAAAATTTTAGTAGTTTAAGAGTAACTTCTTGCAGTAATAAGTTAATTTTAAGAAGTAATTTAGATTTAAATAAAAAACACTTATCGAACATGGTAAAGATTACCGATGCTAAAGAATTCGCTTCTATTATTATACCTTTCGACGGAAAAAACGAACATTTAGAAAGATTTATTTCAATCGTAGATAAATATTTTAATAGATATGGCACAACAGATGATAATCACTTGAGCGATTATGTTTTTGCATCTATTTCTTCTAAACTCACTGGCGAAGCCGCAAATTTTATTCTCTGTAGACCTGATCTCGATACGTGGCCTGAAATAAAAACAGCTTTACGTGAAAAATTCGGTGACCAAACGAGTAGGCAAGTTCTCCAACAACAATTGACATTTCTGGTACGAAATAAAAATGAAAATGTATTTGACTTTATTGAACGCATTAAGGTCCTAAAATCGCGTTTGAATCTTAAAATTTTAATGGATACATCAATTGACCATCTTACCAAACAAGCATTCATAAATCAAAACGATATTACAGCCACTACAGTACTTATATCAAACGTCAATTCAGAGTTAAGAACTCTTTTAATTTTACGAAATTCTCAAAAGTTGGAAGACGCAGCAGACCTGGTATTAAATCACTCATTCTTCGAACAGCAGGTTAATTACAGAAATAACAATAACAATTATTCCCCAAATATGCGACCTAAAATAAATGTGCAAACTCAAATGCAAACTCCACCTAACTTCTGGCAAAACCAAAATGCACATCCAATACAAAGACCTAACTGGCAAGATCAATCTGCACAACAACAATTCAAATGGCCAAGTCAGCCTATAAACGTTCAACTAAGACCTGTACAACATCATTTCCCGACAGCAAAACAAGTATTTGGAAGACCTGTGAACGTATTTTCAAGAGAAAATTCACACAAACCAACTGGAACACCCACACCAATATCCACAAGCAGTCGTATTCCCTCTATTCAACATAGGAACATGCCATTTAAACAGACGCAACAAAATTTCTTTAATCAAGGTCAGAAACCCTCATTCATATCGGAAGAACTTCATCACCTGAATATCGACGATGATACCCAAGGCAGTGAACATTTTACTCGACCTGAGAATCAAGCAACCTCTTATGAATCACAAAATGAGATGAATTATTACCCGTATTCCTACGAAAATTATGGAAGTGAGAACGCAGAATACGATTACCACCAATACACTCAAACATTATCAGATTTCCAAACTCCAAATTTTCAGAAATACGAAGAAGAAAACCACCCGTCTTAGATTTAAATAATATTCAATTGAACTCCCTACCATACATTGACATCAAAGATCCTCCTGTAAAATTATTAATAGATACTGGATGTCATATTTCTATCATTCGACCTGCCATAGTAGAACATCATTTTCCAGAATCAATTTATAAATCAAACACCCCAATAATCACATGCACGGGAGTAGCGAATGCTCAATACAAAGCAAGAATACGCATCTTTAAAAATCTTTACCCTTGTTTAGACAACTTTGAATTCACTCTTTTCAATTTTCACGATTATTACGATGGAATAATAGGTACAAGAGATCTTCGAAAGCTAGGTATGAATATCGATCTGATTAATCAAGTATTATATAATTGTAAAATAGAAGTTCCACTAAAATATCGTACAGACTTTGATACTCAAACTTTGGAGATACCACCTAATAAATAATACAGAAATTACATACCCAATACAACATTCGGAGAAGCCAAGATACCTTCACTTCTGACCCAGGTAAAGAACGGTACAGTTACGTTAGAGATTAGAAACGCTAGCTCTGAGTCAGCTTTAATCCAATTTGACCCCACCTCAATCAGACAATTAGCCTGTAAATTTGAAAAAGAAGCATTTGAATGTTTTTCCTGTGAAGAAATCACTTCTGGTTATACATATAATGACGACAACGACGAAAAATTCAACTTTTCTTTAATAAGAACCGACCACCTCAATTCAGAAGAGACCAAAGAAATTAAGAAATTAATATTGTCCTTCACAGACATATTTCACCAACCTGATGAAAAATTAAGTTTCGCTAATCAAGTTAAGCATGAGGTTAAGACTACAGACGATATCCCAGTTTATTGTAAATCATACAGATACCCTTATGTACACAAAAAGGATATTCAAGAACAAATCACTAAAATGCTTGATGAAGGAATAATTAGACCATCTATGAGCCCCTGGTCATCACCAGTATGGATTGTTCCAAAAAAAATTGATGCAACAGAAAAACAAAAATGGCGTGTCGTCATAGATTACCGTAAGATCAGTGAGAAGGCTGTTGACGATCGATACCCTTTCCCAAATATATCAGATATCCTTGACAAGTTAGGAAGATATCAGTATTTTACCACATTGGACCTGGCATCAGGATTTCATCAGATTGAGATGCATGAAGAATCGATACCTAAGACAGCCTTCACCGTTGAGCATGGACATTACGAGTACACTAGGATGCCGTTTGGCTTGAAAAATGCTCCTGCTACATTCCAGCGCGTCATGGATAATGTTCTTAAGGATTTACAAGGAAAAGTCTGCCTCGTATACATGAACGATATAATTGTTTTTTCTACCTCGTTACAAGAACATATAAATAATTTAAAACTAGTATTTCAAAAATTAAGAAAACATAACCTGAAGATACAATTAGATAAGTCGGAATATCTATGTAAAAGCGTTGAATTCTTAGGACATATCATCACACCCGAAGGAGTAAAACCGAATCCGAAGAAAATAGAAGCCATCAAAAGATTCCCCATACCTCGGACAGCGAGAGAAATTAAATCATTTTTAGGCCTAATTGGTTATTACCGTAAATTCATAAATAATTTTGCCAAATTAGTAAAGCCAATGACAAATTGCCTTAAAAAGAATCAAAAAGTCGAACATAATCATGAATTCGTAAACTGCTTTGAAACATGCAAGAAAGTCTTAACTAATGACCCTATTTTTCAATACCCCGATTTTAACAAAACCTTTAATTTAACTACAGACGCATCGAAGTATGCAATTGGTGCAGTTCTCTCACAAGGACCCATCGGAAAAGATCTTCCTGTGGCCTTTGCATCTAGAACCTTAAACCCTGCAGAAACAAATTATTCAACAATAGAGAAAGAACTGTTAGCTATAGTATGGGCTATTAAACACTTTAGACCTTATTTGTTTGGAACTAAATTTAAAATCATAACTGACCATAGACCCTTTCAATGGCTCTTTTCAATTAAGGAACCAAACTCCAAACTGGTCAGATGGAGACTTAAATTAGAGGAGTATGATTACGAAATAATTTATAAAAATGGAAAACAAAATACAAACGCTGACGCATTATCTAGAGTACAGCTGAACCATTTTGAAGAAGAACCGAATGATTCTAAAGATCAAAACGACCAACTATCAACTTTAAATAACTTAGACCCTAATGAAATTCGCACATTAACAGAAGAAGAATTAGAAACAATATTAAACGCACTTCAGCCATCCGAACAACCGCAAGAACAAAAAATTAATATTATATCTGACATACAAATTAGACCACCTAATGAGCTACCCACTGATTTAGAAAAACAGCATTCAAACATCGAAAATCCAGTACTAGGAGCCCCATACACTGAAAAACCCTTGAATATATTCAAAAATCAAATAATATTTAAAAATCAAGACGGAAGTAAATTACGAGTACAAAAGGAATACATCTTCAACAAGAACAGAACCGTTATAGGATTACCTAAACATACAAACGAAGAAGATATAATTAAAATAATTAAAGAAGACTTTGTCCCAAAAACAAACATATTGTTTACACTTTAAGAATAAAACTTTCGAAGTCCATATATTGAATACATTTCAAAAATATTTTAAACATGGATCATTTGATCTACTAATATCAAATACACTTTTGGAAGACATCATCGATGAAAATGAACAAAGACTAAAGTTAAAATATTACCATGAAACAAAAACGTCGCACCGTGGAATTAACGAAAATCGGACAGCCATTAAGAAACATTATTATTGGTCTAATATAGACTCTGACGTTAGAAATTATATTAAGCTATGTGACATATGCCAAAAATCGAAGTACGAACGTCACCCCAACAAACTAATATTTAAGCCAACACCAATTGGATATGAACCTTTTAATCACATTTATATGGATATATACAAGACCCATGGTCAATCGTTTCTTATATTAATAGATAGCTTTTCCAAACTAGGACAAGCGTATCCAATAGTGACCACCAATTCTACAGAAATAGCCGACATATTGTTAATTTATATTAATCATTTTGGAGTTCCTTATAAGATAACTACTGATAACGAACCAGCATTTAAAAGTGGAACGGTACAAAATTTTTGTTCACTTTATGGAATTGAATTACACTTCATAACACCTTATAATCCAAATAGCAATAGTCCCATAGAACGTCTACACTCTACTTTAGCAGAAATAACATTAACGTTGAAAAATGAAAACCCCTCTGAAAAAATTATTAATTTAATGAATTACGCCCTATTGTCTTATAATAATTCTACACACAGTGCACTGAAATATACACCGTTCCAAATAGTTAGAGGTAAATTAGATTATAAAAATTCACTTGAAACCACTGAGGAACAACGAGTATCTAATTATATGGAAAATCATTATAATAACATCCAAAATGTAAACAAATACATTTTTAACAAATTAATAACCAAGCAATGTGATTCTTTAGAAAAGCAAAACGCAAATAGAAAAGAACAAATTTCATATTCATCAGAAAAACCAACTTACAGAACCACAAAAATTTCGCGATTAGACAAGAAAACTAATAAATTTACACCAGTTGAACCAATTATTGATCAAGACAACGTAGTAATATCTGGAAATAAAAGATACCATAAAAGAATTTTAAAACCCCAACGCTATACGAGATCAAATCTCGAGAAGTAATAATACTCGAAGTAATTAAATAACAATTAGCTTATTGAAACAGAAAGATGCAAAATCATGAACGAATTCTAAACCGAAGTACATTTAAAAAATCAACCATGAATAAGTTAGTATGCATCTTTCAATATAATAATGTTCATTGTATTAACCCCATCCTTGTCCTCAACCTTATCTTCACCTTATGCCTGATTACTGTTCAACAATAAAATTACCACATGCGGAGAGTGCCGCAAATCAGTAATGTTTCCTGGACTTATGAATGAACTCGACCCAGTGCAGCAAAAGAAAATTCAGAAAATCATCCCATTTTCCGAAGCTTAAGGAGGGAGGAATTATATTGTAAAAACCGACCCCTTATCTCTGGAATGCATATAAAGAACTATATCGTATTTACTTTATAGATTATTAATATTTTTTGTATTACTTTATATTAATATAAATATAGGAACCAAATTAATGATAGATAGATGGATTTATATTTTCAAACTGTTTTTAAGCCGAAGGCTCTGCCGGTTCGCAGTTTTGAATATTTTATCATTAAGTTATAAATTGATTTGTATAACAAATAATTAATGTTGCAATTTCGAGATATAACTAATTAAAGTTTGTTACCTGATACAATAAAGTGTTTTTTAAAAACCAAGTTTTCAAGTACAAGCATATAATTCGTGACAATATTTTTTTTTGGTTAATTCTTTCCTAAATAAACAATAATTAACAACTTTTAGCTGGGATATAAAAACCATGTAAACTAGTGTTATTAATGATGAAAATATTTTTTTTTAAATTATTTAATTTGTATTTTTTAGGGAACTTGAAAAATGTGTATGTGGATTATCTGAAGGCATTCTATCAAGAAAATTATCACAGATATTTTCCATTTCTTATGAGATCCAATGCCTACTCGTTACTTAAACGGAGGAAAAGATCAAAAATAATTCAAGAGTGTTGTCTGAAGTCTTGCACATTAAGGCAGCTTATGTATTACTGTCATTCAAGTATAGATTGGTGAAATATGGGATCGCATTGTTGATATGTAAATGTTTAACAAATAATAAACTGCCAATTTACCGTTCTAATCTTTAATTTTATTTCTAAAGTCGTATCACAAATGTAGTTTTAAGTTCTACTACGATGGCGGCCGAAATGCCTTCAGCCGAACCCAGAGAAAAAATGACAATATCATAATAAAGATTGTCTTTTATGCTATAATTTTCAACATTTTTTTTCGCTACTTCTCTTAGTGTTTCAACAATTTCTAGCATTAGACATTAAATTGTCTCTACACAGCACATCATATTATAGTACTGACTTTATAAATATATAGGAAATAGGAAATAATGTTTTGAACATATTTTACTTAAATTTATACATACAAATTTGCACGCCTATATATGTTTTTTGATGTTAGTCGATATTGATTAATAATTGCAGTAGAATCTATCTTCGACATTAATTAAATATGATTCTACCTATTAAAACAACAAATATCCAGTGTGTTATAAAGAATTATCCAAGGAACAAAACTATGAAACGTAATAGCTGCAATACTGTATGAAATGTAAATGTCACTAATAAACTTCGGTGTTCAGTCCATTATATCCATTCACTATGAAAAGATTCAAGAATCAACAGCACGTACAATAGCGCGTTGGGAACAAACATAGCCGCAGGATTTCGACTGATAAAAATTTTCAAGTGATTCAGCATAGTTTGAAATACCCATAGATTTGCTCGAGTTTAAGGGTTTCAATAACAAAACTGTTTCAGAGTACATCTCCTTAACGAGATTATGTATGAACACAGGTCTACAAGAATTTTTTTTTTTTGGTGCCTACGGTTTTAGAATTGATTTTAGGTATATTTGAGGCGCTAAATCTAAATATCAAATCAGTTTTTCACTATCTGCTCAACTTTTTAAGATACATCCACTTATCTATCAATGTATTTTTCCTGTATATTTGTCCTATTATCAGTCTGCCGTTGAGTTAGTTCCAGGAAAATTTACTAGATCACATAAGCATTACCTTTCCAGTAACTGAAGTGACTTTCAACGATTGACCTAAAGTTGAGGTTGGTAGAGTTGAAGATGGTAAACTTTCTCCTTGGACAGCAAAGTAGTCTCACCAAATATCATTGCTTCTTGTGCTTCCGGGATAGCAGAGACAAAACACACCACTGGGTTAGAAAAAAGTGGCTTAAAAGAGAAAACATGGATGTTGGGGAAAAGAATGTCATTTGAGCATGGAAAAAATTAAAGCAGGAATATTTGACGGCCCACAATTTCTGGATAAATGCAAAACTGAAAACTATGTTGAATTGGTAAACAAAATGCTTAACAGTATCAGGTCCCTTGGGTTAAACATGAGCATTAAGGTGCACTATTTACACACCCGCAGATCTTTGTATATAATAATATTTGTATAACATAATAATAAAAATTCCTTATATATTTTTTTTAGTTGGCCCATTAATTTAACTTAAAATAGTGTAACGTTTATTTTACTAAAATATTATATCTTAGAAATTTGAGCTCCTAGGCAAAAATTAATGCTACATCTGAATTCAGGGCATCAAATTCATATGGAATCAGCTCAAAGTACCCCGGCACCAAAACAACTAAAGGTCTGTGTAATTTTGTTCAACTTAATAAGTTTTACGAACAACAAGAAGTTCTTAGCAAACTTATTCATGAGCAAATTTGAGACCGAGGCAAAGGATGAATTCAGTTACTTTCCGAAGATGTGGTTAAGATATGTGGATCATGCATTTGCAATTTTTGATTCAAAAAATGAAAACTTGAAGATTTTGTAGAGAACAAACTGAACAAGAACTGAAAAGATGAAGATTTTCTAGAGAACTTAAATGGAAAATCCAAAACTATAGCATTCACGTATCAAGAACAATGGTATATTACCATTTATGGACGTTTTAGTAAAAATAGTAGGAACAATAAAAATAGGTTATATTTTGATATTTTTAGGAAAACACCACCACTTCGAGATACATTTCTTACAATTCGAATTCTATTTTGTATAAGACGGCTAGTATATGTTTTATGGTAGAATGTTCCTTAAAACAAAGATATTATAACAAAGAATTGAAACTAATTAAGGAGGTGTCTGAAGTAAATGGTTATAATAATAATATTCTAGATAGATTAATTAAAAAATACAAGTTTAGGAAATTATTGAAATAATCTTCGACTTTTTAAAGGAAACCGAGTAAATATAAATTCATAGTAATACCTTTTGATACCTAATTAATATGAAGGCTATACAAGATTTTGCAAAAGTGTGTATTAAATCAGTCTACAAACCATATAGTAAATTACAGCAAACCCTGGGCAAATTCGAAGGATAAAGTAGATTAACATGAAAAATGGGCATATATGAAATTAGCTGTCAAGATTGTGATCGAAGCTATATTAGGCAAACAAGATCCATGTTAACCAAATATAAAGAACACATTTTCTACATTATATATGGGAGAAATAAAAAAATTTATGTTGCCCAGCATGCACTCAAACATGACCATAATATAGATATTAGTAATTTAAGACATGTTAAAAGTCTAAATAATAATAGAGCTTTGGATGCATATGAAATACTTCAAATAGAAAAATATAAGAAAACCCTGAACTGGGATAAAGGACCTATTCCATTCAGTCAACCTTTTCAGTTATTAATGTAACGCTTAATTAACTTCACGGTTCATAATTATTACACGTTTCATTGGGTACGGTTGTAATATAAATATAACATAGTTTAGATTAAACCATCTCCTGATGAGTTTTCCTTGCGTCCTTGCATGCCTCTTGTTCAACACAGCATATTTCTAACCTTTTAACAGATGCATACGTCTTGACGACCAAAAGTTGAACAAGTGTGGATATACCTTACGGTGTGGATTTTGGGCAGACGCCGTGATAAGTTTACATTTTCTTGCAAATGAGTGAGGATTTTTTGTATAAAATAGATTATATGAACCTTGAACAACTGTGGTTTCAGCAGAAGGGCGCCATTTGCAACACAACTGCACCAACAATATCCCGGTCGCGCCAATTGGCCAGCAAAATCTTGTGATTTAACATTATGCAACTTTTTTTTATTAAGTTATCTAAAATCTAAGGTATATTTTCACAATTCATAAACACTTGAATATCTATATATAAAATTGAAATCCGAGGTGGTATCGATTAAATTGATCAGAGATTGTGGGAAATTGTTATTCAAAATGTTGCAAATATTTCCAAGATTTGCTTTCGAAGCCGAGATGGCTATTTCTGCGAAATAATTTTTCATATTAAATGGGAGTATATGTATTGCAATTCTCAATACGAATCCAAACATAAAGTTATTAACAAAATGCGTTTTATTTTGGCTACCCAATATAAAAATCTTTTCTCGTAAGCGTTCTGTCATTCTTTCGAAATCAAACCGGATAATAGCTTAACGTCCGAGTACATTGGGGAATTTTCTCCGAATCCTTCCGTTATATTTACTCCTACCTCAATTCCATTCCCCTTCCGTATCTCTCTTTGTCCTCACCGAACCATTTCAATTTCTCTTCGCGTCTCATTTCACTTTTGGACGTGTCCTCCAGGAATTCCAGCGTTTCTTCCGTTCCGTGCACGAGGTCCAACACCCAAAAGGGTCGTTCAAACGTCCATGCCGTTTGGGAGGATCTTTTCGGGATAAGTTTATATTTAGAATTGCTGAAAGCGGAAGTGGCTTAAAAGATTGAATCGAAAAAATAAAATATGGACTTTTACTTGTTATTTGCAAGGTAAAGATACTGTGCTTTGCGAATCTGCTGAACTTGAGCCCATTCAGTAGCAGTTAAAGGCCAAGAATCTCCCATCTGAAAAATATCGACAATATATTCTTTAATAAAAAGTGATTCTTGCAATTCGTTTTTATTGTTAGGGAGCGGATTTTTGCCCGAGCTCCGGCAAAGTCACTGCTTATCAATATATTTAGTGAGAGTCGTACATTACTGATTCGGTCTATAGAAAAATGAATTAAAATTAATTGAAACTTTATCGTTGTATTTATTTCGTACTGTTACTTTTTTACCATACTACATAAAAAAGCGAAACAATTTCATGTAGGGGAAACCGGGCACAAAAGTAGCACTTTTACTTTGATTTTGTGGCTATTAATTGTTTTCGATAAAATTAAATTAGTACAAATGTACTTTACAATTTTATTTAATACTTTGTTTCTAATATTTACAAAGGTGCAAAAAAAATGTCGATCGTTACTTTTGTCCCCAGTATCAGATCAAAAAAAACGGGTCCAAAGTAACACTGTTAAGGTCTTGCGGAATATTATGTATACAGTAAAATAACAAGATTAAATTAAATTATTTATTAAACTAATAAGGAACAAAAAACAATGAAATATGAAATATTATTTCTCACGAATAAGAAAAAAAATATAATTACTTTTTATATGAAATAATTGTTTAATTAAAATTATGAGATCGATTTTAGTAATGATATTAATGTTTCTATTCCAACTCGCAATTGAAGGAGCAAGTGGAAGAAGGGGTTATGTTACAAAAATATGCAAATGAGAGAATTAGATTTTAGTAAAATGAATTGGTATTTACTAACTGAAGATAATTTTAAAATTTGGTTTATTTAATTAATAGGACTAGTTTGTGAATTATTTTCAAGAATATACAAA
This sequence comes from Cosmopolites sordidus, assembly GCA_031761425.1. NCBI lineage: Eukaryota > Metazoa > Arthropoda > Insecta > Coleoptera > Curculionidae > Cosmopolites > Cosmopolites sordidus. Next base: position 41,390 of record JARFXV010000477.1, on the reverse strand, counting down.
TATTAGCTATTCATTAATTTTTTGTCACTTTTTTAAATTTAAATTTACATAACCCCTTCTTCCATTTACTAAAAGTAATAATAGGTTCAATAAATATGCCAATAAAGTCAAGTACTTTAATAAAACTTTTTAACACAGGAAAAAATGTTAAGTATAAAATAATAATGCATTACTAAGAAAATTGAAAACTAACAAAAAATCATAGAATTAGGTACTCGAATATGAAACGAAATCATTTAGTTTTTTTTTTTTGTGTTGGGTTTTCACTTTGCACTCCAATGATATTTTTATAAAATCCTCTATGTTCTTCTTGGATAAAGGGTAACTGATCTCGAATATTGTAATTTTTTTTGTTATAAGTTTCCTGTCTTATAATGAATTCTGGTAAATCCAACATCTGATGGGGCATATAATATTTTAATGGCTTATTTTGAACTAAGGGAAGATTTTTGAAAGGAGTATATTCATCGTATGTTTCCTTATATAGGTAACTACCAAACTCTTCAGTACGTATCCATTTTATGACATCTCCAAATGGAACTTTTTTATTCAGTAGGTTCTTTTTTTTATTCATCAACCCCACTTTAGTTTGTAAGCTATCCACATCACGAAAGTACTGTTCCATATCGTTAACCGTCGACTGTTTTGTACGTGCTGTTTTAATGATATGTCTATATATTGTTTCGGGGTAAGTAAGGTACTGTGTTTTCTTAGAATTTTTTCTATACGCCCAAAATCTCCATCTGAGTCTAAGTACGTATGTACCTCCGGAGATTTGTGATTAATCACCTCAAAGGTACCTCTCAATATCATCAGCTGGTACAAACAAATCACATTAAAATTCTTGTTTTCGCCAGAGCGAGTCGCACCATACTGTAACATGTTTTCTTTTTTTCCCATTTTTGCAAGTTTGTGCGAAATTACATAAGCAGCTTACAACTTCTGCACTACCTCTACCAGCTACATCTTCAGTCCATGTTTGTATTATACTTTCGTGTCCTTCAGTCATGATCCTATGGATGCCTAAGTTGTAAAACCAAATTTGCCTTAGGTGAAATGCCTTTGACGTAATAATTTTGGGTAAGGCATGGTCTGCTGTAAGTCAACCGTTATGTAACATTCGTTTTTGTTTTTTAAAGATTTTTCTCGATCCTTAGGCATCAACTGAAACCCTAGTTTTACATTCTCTTCGTGTGTCATATTTAATTTCTCAGAATCACATTTGCTGCAGGTATCACTCTTCGGATGAGTAAATGACATATTCAACTTGGTCGAGAAAATTAAAAAGTTAATTTTTTTATTAAAAAATTGTCCGGTTTATTCTGTTGTTTGCATTTTTCAACATATAATCTATACGTGTGCGACATATTCAAATATGGGGCCAAATACATTTTATGTAGATTATTGTTTCTGGAATAATGGAACTCTTCGGAGGGAAATTAATATGATCTATAATAGTCTGCTCCACAGCATCTTATGTGGACTTGTCATATGTCGTCCAGGTGCATCTTGAGATGGAACTGATTGTCCATACTTTAGTTTACCTTTAATGAGGTCCACTTTTTTTCGACTAATTTGGTATAGAGCACAAAATGTTTTTTTACATACATAAATTTGTTGATTCTTCAAAATGAGGAAAGATTGAAAGAATGAGATTTATATTTAGAAGCGTTTTTATGCTGGCGTGCAACTTCCATTGGAGTGATAGTTCTAAATAACAATATATATTATGAATGTATATCAAGGCTATAAAAATTATTAAGTATTAGCCTTCATTTATCTTAGCTAAATTTAGCACTGCATTTTAATCTGCACGTTTCTATACATAAGCATCCCGAGCAGATGCTTTTAGAAGCATCAAAATTCCCCAAATAAGAAATATAATTCTTCCCAGTTTCCCTACAAATTGCTGCAGCACGCCTTTTGAACTTTTTGAACTATAAGTTATCCTCGAGAGAACATTTTTATATTTGATTTAATAATAGTCTAACTCAAAAACCATCAAACAACTATTAGACCGTGTATTTTTAGGGTTATGATTTAGGTGTCGTGTCATCGCCAAGGGCCATGTGATATTAAAAATTCAAATATTAGAGTGGATGAAAGGGTTATGGGCACATAGCTCCTACTTCCGTAGCATGTTTGATGTTTAATGCAAGATAACCCCTTCTACTAGTCTGTATTTGCTTAGATTTGTAGAATAGTGCCAAATCCTGAGAATCATGCCATGAATGTCATCATGCCATGAATGTGCCATCCTGGAGAATGGACGATGTGGGCGAATTCGATTCATCAATCGAAAACTGAAAGACAGTGTAGTAACATTCGAAAGTACATCTGATCGACTAGCACAATGCGTCATTCAGTTGAATAAAAAGTTTAGGCTTCAAATCGTCCTAGCTTATGCACCAACTATAAGCGATAAGGATGAGGAAATTGAGGAATTTTATTATGATGTGGACCAACTTTTATTCAAGGAGAAATGTAGGTACCAAATTCTAATGGGTGATTTTATTGCCAGAATTGGAACAATAAGAACTGTTGAAAATGTAACTGGCCCATATGGAACTGGTGAGCGAGACAATAGAGGTGACAGATTGGTTGAATTCACTTTAGGACAAGAACTTTATATTATGAATTCGTTCTATAAGAAAAATATCAGCCGAAAATGGACATGGAAAAGTCCATCTGGACTCACAAGTAAAATTGATTACATCATGACCAACGATAAAACAATATTTTACAATTGTACACAATGTACAATGTCCTTAACAATTTTAATGTTGGTGACTACCGAATGGTACGAGCAAAAGTTAGGATTAACTGTTGAAGAGAGCGCGAAGATCAAAGAAGGGCAAAGTGGATTATGTGAAATAGCTGGAGAGGGGTAGCGATTTTGAGATTACTTTGTCAAATCGCTTTGCTGTGTTGCAAGATTCGGAGGAGATAGAAATATCAGTTTAATATGAAGAAATCACCAACAATAAGCAAAAGAAAAATGTCTCAAACAGACAAAAATGTCCAGTGAGATAATTGATTTAATGAAGAAACGACGGACAATGAAAAATTCTGGGAGTCCTTTTGGCAGGCTTGAGTACACTGAGCTCTGCAAAACTATAAGAAAACGTATCAGAGAGGACATGCGCTGGTTCAACATGCAGCTAGTGCATAAAACTCTGGAAGAAAATAAAGGAATTAACAAGGCTAAACAGAAGCTGAGAAACAAAACAACCCAAATGTATGCCTTAATGCGTGAGAATGGCACAGTGTACAGGGCGTGTATCGAAATGTTAGAGGTTGTCAGAAAATTTTATTCCCAGTTATATGAAGATCAGAACCAATCAAAAACAACAATACACACGGAAAAAAATCCAGATAACCTAGTGGAGGAAGTAACAAATTCTATAGAATCGATGAAAAAGAGCAATGCTCCAGGAAAGGACCGTGTAACTGTCGAAATGCTAAAATCTGGTCGTCGAACGTTACAAAAAGACACGGGCAAAATTATACTCAAAATGCCTCAAGGAACAAAAAGTACCTGACTTATGGAAAAATGCGGAAGTGATCATTTTACATAAAAAAGGAGCACTGGAAGATTTAAAAAACTACGGTCCAATAAGCCTTCTATCAGCAATGTAAAAAATTTCAAGATAATATCTAAAAGAATATTAAGAAAACTGAATTACGCACAACCAAGAAAACAAGCAGGATTCAGAAGTGGATTCAGCAGAATGGATCAAATTCAGTTTGTACGGGCAGGCCATAGAAAGCCACAACGAATACACACCATGTTAATTCAATGCAAGTTCGGTTGTAGGAAAGGATTTGAAGATTGTGGACCAGTTTATATATCTTGGGCAGAGGATTTCAATGGAGGGGAATACCGCCCGGGAGTTGGAACGGTGCGTTAAATGTGGCTGGCAGGCATTTGGCAGGCTCAACATAGTGCTTAAGAGCAGACTCCCACTTTGCCTGAAAAGAAAAATCTTCGATCAGTGCTTCCTATCTGTTATGATATATGGCAGTGAAACCTGGACACTCATATCGCAATCAATTCAAAAACTTCGGGTGGCACAGAGGGGAATGGAAAGATTTATGCTTGGCATTACAAAACGAGACAGAAAACCCTGCGCATGGATCAGGGAACAAACGAAAATATGTGACATCATTGACAGGAGAGTAAATCAATTGAAATGGAGATGGACAGGCCATATAGCGAGGGGACGACAGATGGACCAAGGCAATCCTGGAGTGGATACCGCTTGATCGCAAACGTCCACGAAGAAGACCAAAAGCACGATGGACTGATGACATCATTAAGTATATGGGACCCGAGTGGCACAGGAAAGCCCAGGACCGTGAAAGTTCGAAGCATGCTGAGGAGGCCTTCACCCTGCAGTGGATCGACACGGGCAGATGATGATGATATATATTTATTATTGTTATATGTATTTTCCGGATCATTTAATAATATTATGTTTTTAATATTTTATTAGCCTTTAGGTTTATTTTATTAAATCATCGTCGGAACAAATACAATTGAGATATATATATATATATATATATATATATATATATATATATATATATATATATATATATATATATATATATAATAATTTATTGAATCCTCAAGACAATACAAATATGCATGGATCAAGTCAAAACAAGAGCATGCACATTGCCACACTTCTATGCATACAAAGAATATATAACATTAAACCAACATATACATATTTTATTCTTGATAAAGTATATAATTTAATAATTTAATAAAGTATTTATTCAATCCATTGAATTGATTGACAGAATTGACAGAATGTTTAGTGACACGATCTCAGAAATAATACATGAAATGATAATCTTGCACAAATAAACATTGTGTACATAAATAAGCATTGAATCTAATTATTGATACGACATATATTTTTCTAAACTATAAAAACTTTGACTTATAAGAAATTCGCGGACTAATTTTTTAAATTCGTTGTCATTCTGAACATGCTTAAATCGTTGTGGCAACTTATTATACCGCTTCACACCCCTATAGTAAACATTATATTCACCTATCTTACATGAATGTATTGGTAAAACAAGTTCGTCAGAGCCTCGTGTATCATAGTGATGAAAATCACTATTTTTTACGAATGCTACAAATTTCGCCTAACAAAGATGATAATCTCCAAAATATATAGTGATGGTAGAGTCAAAATCCTGCATTGTTTAAAAATTGGTCGACATGTTGCCAGTAGTGACACCCCACCCATCATTCGAATTATATAATTATATTTTTCGAAATGTACGAAATTCAATTTTGAAACCGGCTGGCAAAATCTCACCGTGTCATCGGCGTACCGACTGTTATTTTGAAATTGGCTTTCCATTGATTTTTACTCCCTTTCCTTCTTCTCCTTCCGCCATTGCTTTCCTCATGTAGGCCTCTGAGTGGATATTGAATAACATCGGAGATCCCACACAACCCCGCCTAACTCCTCTTATAATACGGATTTCATCGGATGTTGTGCTTTCACCGTATAACCGCCTTCTGATTGTAGTTAAGGTTAGATATTATTCTTCTGTATCGTGCATCTAGTTGATTTGCCTTCAATATTTCATTCAGTTAATAATCTTTTGCTTTATCGAAAGTTTAGTTGTAGTCAATAAAGCAGGCAAAAATATCCTGGTTTACATTCCATTACAAGCTTGTTAAAAACAACAAGTGCTTCACTTTACTTTAACAAGTGTTTCTTCTGGCGCTTCTTATATTTTACTATATATTCTACTACGAATAATTTTGAGGAATATCTTCAATATATGACTCATCAAGTTGTTCATGCGATAATCAATATACTGTCTTGCATGTGTTTTCTTTGGGAGGGTGACAAACTTAGATACTAACCAGTGTTTAGTTAAAATGTCAGTATTGTAAATTTTATTGATTAAGTTTACCAATAAATAAATTTCTGATAATGAACTGACCTAGACAGAAAGAATATAGTAAAAGCTATAAACACTTTTGCTATACCAGTCTTAACATGTTCGTTTGGAATTATATCTTGGTCAAACACAGACGAAAGGCGCCAGCGAATAATTAAAACTACACTAACAAAATATAGGAAACACCACCCGCACAGTGGTAAAATAAAACTTATATTATCAGAAGGGGAATTATATATATATATATGTATATATATATATATATATATATATATATATATATATATATATATATATATATATATATATATATATATATATATATATATATATATATTACACTACAAAAACAAATATCCAGTTTGAGAACATATTTCCAGCAAAGAATGACCGAATGCCCGCTGTAAGCCAGCGTGTGTTTCGCTATTAATAATGATGAGAGCATGAGAGCATTCAAACAACTGTAACGATTATTCAAGAGTAGAAAAACAGGTCTCTGCAAGGTAGACACTTCCCTGATCTTGACCATCATGAAGTCGACAAGAATGGTTCGAACGCGTGGTTGACATGGGGAGGTCTGTTCCCGGAGAGTGAGGGCTTTATGTTTGCAATTCAGGATCAAGTCGTACACACTAAAAACAATAAAAAATGTATCGTTAAGGATGAACGAGTATCAGATAACACATGTGGGAAATGCCACGAAAAGTCTGAAACTATTCAACATATAGTAGGTGCATGAGTAGACTCTCCCAGGCGGACTATGTTCACCGTCATAACCAAGTGGCCGGTATAGTCCACCAGGAACTTGCAAGTCGTAATAGTCTTATAACAGAGCGAGTTCCCTATTATAAATACACCCCAGAGGCGGTACATACAACACACACAATACACACAACATTCCAAACACACACCACATTCAAAAGACAGCTGCAGAGAAAATACAAAAATATAAAGAACCCAAGCTAGAAATAAAGCGGATATGGAAGTTGAACCAGGTTCATATTGTGCTAATGATAAATAATCTGAAAAATAAAATCAACATTTTGGGACTAGAAACTAGAAGATCTGTTTAGAATAATTCTGAGAGCATCACCCGAAAATTTTTGGAGAAATGAAGTTATTTTGGTTACGGCCCGCACTTCATTTAAAATTGAGCTTAGCTGGGACAAAAAGATGAAAAGGGAAATAATACTATAATAAGGTATTAACAAGCGGTACGTAAACCAAGCAATTGTTTTTTTACGTGGAATTGTTACGAGACCAACAAAATAAAAAAAAACATATTTATCAGTTCGATGAGTAAACAATATTTTCTCTGATTTATTCCTGTATAAAATTAATACAAAAGAAAATCTATATTTTTCAAATTGGTTATATAGGCAACTAGTTATACCCAAGTATAATAACTTACCGCTGAATCCCGACCGAATGTAAGATTTATTACAAAAAATATTATTTGTTTTTAAGGTTCTGCCAAGTCCAATTGTCTGAGCTACATACTGAGTTTCTGTAACTACAATTGCTCAGGGGAAGGTCCCCGGACCCCTGGTAGAAAGTACCGCTGATCATGATCGGTTAATCGCCGCGATTGACTGGCAGCCGTTGGGTGCAGCGGCGGTAGAGTTGCGCGATGTTTGTCACAGCACAGGTATGTGAGGATTCTCGAATTTCTCTTACGGCAATTCGGAAAAACAAAACGGGGCCCACTCTGGCAGAACTTTTTTTCAATATATTATTACAATAATACACTATGTAAATTAAATTTAGCTTATCTAACATCCGTACTAATTAAAATTAAGACTTGTGTAGTATCAAATATATATATATTGAAAACAGAGGATAGAAATCAGTTCGAAGCATTTTATGTTAATATCTCTGACACTTACTACTTTTGCTTCAAGTATATATTCCGTTTCAATGTCTTCAATTAGTTTAAATAATGATTCACTTTGCCGATTACGTGAACGTGTCAACGATCTGCAAAAGAGATCTCTCTTTTGAATTAGAAAGATATTGATAAGCTCTTATATTTTTTCCAACCTTTGGCTAATTTTTTCAATCGATTTGGTTTTGGAGGAGCTTTTCCTCGATAATCTTTCACTCGTTCCGTTACTCTTTATTGATTCGTCTCGATTTCCAAAACGTTTTAAAATGTCTAAAAAATAAAGCCTAGTATTATCATTTTACTGTGTTTTAAATCTATTGCATATAAACCGTACTAGCTCTTGAGATACTCTGTGCCTCATCATATGATTAATATTATTGAATACAGCGATAATATGCAGTAAGAAAACTACTTAAAGTTTACGTTAATAATCGCCTGTTTACTGGTGTTAGTGATATTACAAATGATAGTGGTGCAACTTCTTTGATATTACATTAGAATATACATATAAAGAAAGTATGTACAAACCGACATATATGGACAAAATGAAACACTATTTTTTTTTAAACCGCGGGCTTAGCGTATTGCTTTCTTACCCAAAAAGTGCCTAAAGTAACAATTACAAATCTGCCAAACTCACTCCACCGCCCGCTCAGTTGACATGTGTTACAAAAGTTGTGAATGTGTGAACAGATAAGAACTTGTTTGCGGTTTACAAAAGTTTTGTTTTTAGTGGACCTCTTTTTATGATTTCGGTAAGTTTTTACAATTATACTTCCTTTTTTGACGTTAAATAGGTACTTTATAAATAACCGAATAACAATATGTCGTTTTTAAGAAAAATTAGAGTGTTTTAGATGAAACAAAACATAAAAAATGTTTACGATACTCTGTAGACAAAATGACATACAGTATTTATTTACAAATTGATATATAACATATAATACATGTTATATTTAATTTCACATTACTGTTAAGACATGCTTCGGGACTACAAAAGGAAGACTGATCGGTAATCACGCAGCTTCAATAACTTTCGGTGTCCCACAAGCTACTTTGAGACGTCACACAATGGGTTTGAATAAAACATTAACATCTACTACTAAAAACTAAAGGTTTAGGGAGATTAAGGTTAACGTTCCCGCTGGCCATCGAAAGAGAGATAACAGATCGTTTAAAATTATTAGAAACTCGCCTATTTGGCCATTGACCCTCACATAAGTGAACAAGAAGAATAAGAACTTGTATTTTTGTTGGATGAAGGAAATGGCTTTGCACATAACTTTAACGCTGAAAAAGAAAGACCTGGGCAAGAACGGTTAACAGGAAACCTTAATATAATATGGAAAAATATATATAATAATATATTTTAATGAGGGGGGAATAAATATATCTCTGTGCGAAAGCCAGAACCTACTTCTGCAGCCAGGGTCCAAATGTTTAATAAAGTACAAGTTCAGAAAGAAGTTTTTTAAAGTTTATGAAGAATAATAATAGTAGGATTTATAACGTAGATGAATCTGGGCTTTCCACAGTTCAAAGGCGATAGAAAATCTTGGCAACGACCTATAGAAAGCAGGTAGGGTGTTTTACCAGTGCTGAATATTTTGCTAGTGCTGCATGTGTGCCCATTTGATCGTGATTTGTTGTTTGAATCTTCTGTTTCATATGTTCCTCCATGTATGATTTTTCCTAAGGAGAATATGAAAAATGAGCTAATAGATGAAACACCCATTAGGCATTAGGAATCGCTGAGGAGCCTGGATGGATAATTGCTGACATCTTTGTTAAATGGCTACATCATTTTCAATCATGTGTGAAAGCAAGTGTTTAAGAAAAGGTGCAATAGGTTCAGAAGCACAGGTCTCTGGTCTGATAATATTGATATCTTCCCAGACCACTTATTTGAGCCAGCGGAAACAACGTTGAAGCTAATCTGGAAACTCAAAATAAGACCACCCAGCCTACTCAAAGCACTACTCCAGATTTACCTGGCATAACTGAATAATTGTTTCGGTGCTTTAACAGCAACCAGCACCAGTCATGAAATACCTAGAACTTCTCGAGATTATTTGCCTGCTTTATTAGAAACTCTAATGCCTCTTCTAAAAGGAAGGTTTGTCAGACGTCAAGGGAAAAGAAAACCTGAGAATCGTAATTCATTCTTGCTATTGACTTCAACTTTTAGTATAGAAGAAATTAAAGACCATCAGTCAATTAGTTTTGAAAATAAATTTTAACTCAAAAAATAAATACAAACGTTTGAATTTTTTTTTACCAAAAACCGTTTTGCCCATACAGTATAAACAGAATGACTGAAAAAAGAAAACGCAAAATAATTAAAGCTCTTTTTGACGATGAAGATGACGCAGACAATGAAGTATACGCAATTAATAGCCAAAAAATGAAGAATATTGTCCTTGTATATGCCGCAATGAGCTGATTTCACGGTCCAAGTCTGGTGAAGGCTGGTTGCGATGCATTATATGTTTTCGCTGGGCACACGCATCATGTGCGGACTGTGCAAAGAAAACAAAGGCTGCCAAAGAAAACAAATACATTTGTATACGACCTGTGTGTCTTAAGCTGGATCCACACTGACAAAATTTTACGTGTATGTTGAATTTACCGCAACAATTTGTTTGAATTATCTGGTGGACAACAGATGGTTCGTGTCTGTGCTATGCGGCGACAATATTTATGTGTGACTTTGTTTGTCAGAGCGACTGGCTAATTTTTATTAAGGTGGACATAGCTTAATAACAATAAATAATTATGTGTTTCATTATGTCCATAAATATGACTACCATTAAGTCCATAACATGTATGCCATTCTGTCTATACTTTATAAACAAAATGGTTTTTGGTAACAAAAAATTAAAACATTTATATTGCATTTTTGTATTAAAGTTTCTTTTCAAAACTAAAGATTATAACAGATAATAAACCAAATATAAAATATAGGTATGAATATGTATGAAATAAGAAAACTCTGTTTCATTTTGTACATACTTTCCTTAATTATCATGTCTCGTCTATAATTGCGGGGTTATTTGTTAAGTAATATGGACTCCAAATTCGTTATTGAAAGACACCCGAAGTATAAGACAAGGCATGGATTGCCAAGGAGTATTTTTTAATAGAATTATTGACTCTTAATTCAGTATGCATATTCATGATTTCAAAATGTAATTATAAAATAGGCATTTCTCTTTTTTTATTCCACAAGCCTAGCTCAATTAATTAAGAGAACATTAATAATACTTCGTGGCGACACAACAATCTTGAAACAATCCAGGAGCAACAAATAATCCAACGACATTATTCGACGTATAACAAGTATATAGGGCTGTTACTATGCCAAAAAAAACTTAAAATATTTACAAAAGCTTGTGAACATTTGTAAAGAAGTAAACAGGGGATACATTAGTAAGATTATTTTAAAATATAACATTTAAATCTTAGTCAAGCATTTAAAATTAATTTAAATTTAATAGTAACAAATCTCTTGCAGGTTCTAGTAAGTTTTAAATTAAATAAATATGTATCGAAATGTTTTTCTCAAGATTAAAAAACAAACCTGTTGAAAAACTTTACATATATCAGAATTACATACCTTGCTCACTATCGCCATTTCCTTTACTTCTTTTCCTTTTACCCGTGATGCTAATCTTTGAACCTAAGCTATCACATGAGCCGTATTTCTTATTTAGCTTTGTATATGTTATTTGACTGAGATTACTATCAATAGATTCTTTCTTCTTATTTGTTCTTTGCAGAGCTATTTCTAACAATTTTTTAGGTTCAGTAGGTTTAGCACATTTTAGATGCATTAAAGGTAGAACAGCACTTCCCACCCCAATGCTTTTATGTAGAATTTTACCACTGGAATCGAAGAGTTGAAATGATATACGCACACGATCATATGATGTGGTGAGATGGGCAGTGAGAAAAGAATCTGAGCCAACTTTAATTATAAATCTACATATTGTTCCATCAAAGCTGGGTACGTAATGGTTTCTGAGAGAGAAAGAAGTCGCTGGGATTCCAGGAACTATCACTATGTTACTACTGGACATTTTCTGTGTCGCTATAATGAGTTTCCAGTGAATTTTGATGGTGTTTTCAGTCCACCCGTAACAAAGAACAGTATATCCACTGACGTTACTGGAATATTTATGTACAGCAACGTTGTTAGTGTATTTTCTAATTTCTTTTTCAGTATCGTTATCAAATACTCTGACAAAGTATGCGCTCAAGTTACAAAACACATTGATTTTGACGAATACTTCATGTAAGGAATTAATATGAAAATCATACCGACATAACAATAACCAACATGATTCTGAAGTCGATATAGAATTAGAGAATTGAAACGTTTGAAACACCAACTTGATATCTTTATATAATTCAAAATTTTCTTTGATATGGTTCATGTCATCGTTTTCAAAAAACATTCTAAATAATTTTGGACAGTACGTTAGTCGATTTTCACTTGAAAACATATCGAAATATGTTTTTTTGAGAGTCTCAAATATTGCTGAAATAGATTTAATCAAAATATATGAATACTTATATAATAAAATTGAAACTTTTTGAATAAATTCTAATCAAATTTACGAAGTTTATTTGGAAAGTAATGATATAAAAAGATATTTTATAGTATAGAGTTTTTTTTGTTACAGGGAGCCGATGGCGCGAAAAAAAGGAGACGATATATTTTTACAATCTAATATTTAATTAATATGAACATAATCTGAATGCACATAAATCTATGTAAAGACATTACTGAGGATTATGTGAATAAAACATGTATTGCATGAGATGTTATGCGACAAAAACTTTCACTTTTTCCTTTTGTGTTCTGTAGCACCATCTCTTTTTAAAAACCAGCAGTAGTCTCCCAACGTAAATAGGTTCCAGAGTCTTTGGTATCTTGCTTCCATACTCTTGATATCCTGGTTAAAAATCTCTCCTTGTTCGTCGTTTACTGCACCCAAATTTTCCGGAAAAAATGCAAATGGGAGTGAAAAAAATGCATTTTTAATGATATGCGACACCTTAGTATTTCATGGGCTGTCAAGAGTTCATCTATGAGGTTTTTGTAGTTTTCATCTTTCTTGTTGCTCAGAAAACCTTTCACTACACTTACATACTTTCTTTTCATTTAATTTTTCTTGAAAATGCAAATCACTTAGAAGCTTTCTTATTTGAGGTCCAATAAATATGCCTTCTTTTAGTTTTGCATCACTTAATAAAGGAAATATTTTTTTAGGTACTTGAAACCATTATATTTGTTCATGGCTTTGACAAAGTTTTTCATTAGTCCAAGCTTAATATGGAGAGGTGGAAGATACACTTTTTTTGGGTTAACAAGGGGGACATATTTTATATCTGAAGTACCAGCTTTAAAAGAAGTTCTATGAGGCCAATCTTTCTTACTGTAATGTTCTATTGTTGCCATACTGTCCCATAGAAACAAAACAATATCAATACCCTGTACCAAAGTACTGAGAGCTACTTGAAGAAGGAGCTACTTGAAAATCGGACGTGCTAGGCCATTTTTGTGAATAGGTGCTTTAGTAACTACCTAAACGAAACGCAAAAAGAATATTCTTATCAATGTTACAAAAATTATGCCGATCTGTGTAATTAGGTTTCAAAATAAAATCGATTTTCTTGCTTCAAACACTTTCTTCTTCGAGAATCTTAGCAGATTCGATCAAAGTTTTCTAGATATTTTCCAGTGTTTAGAAAAGTTCGAAATGCCACAGTGCCCTATATCATCATTAACATCATAATCGTTCAATCTCTCGGGATTATGGTTAACGCTTGAATGCTTACATTTAGAAATTAAATATTAATTTATTGGAAAACCATAAATTTTATTCCAAACTAACAAAATGATGAAAGTAAAATATAATACCAGAGGTATTTCAAGAATGTTCTGGAAAGATTAAAATAAATGATCAAAATGGACATCTTCTTCTTGCTGATAGCACTTGTAGATATATCTTATTATAAAACTCTTGTCTTACCCGTTCGAATGTTTCCACAGAAATTAACCTATATTGTTCCGTAATTCTCTGCTTCAAAACCTCTATGCTATCGGGTTGTGATTACACAACCTATTGTACCCCGTCGTCCAATCCATCTATTGGGATACTAATAATTCAGATAAACTATTGTTGCATCACAACAATGTGGAGGAGCATCATCCTGTTGAAAAATCACTTCCGGATCTCAAATTTCATAAGAATTTTTCTTTACAATCGTGGATTTCAAGAAAGCATATGACTTTATCGACCGAAAAGCTCTGTTCAACATCCTAGAAGAACAAAGACTCGACCCCAAAACCCTACTATTGATCAAGCAGACATTGACCGACACAACCTCTAAAGTGAAATTTATGGGACAAATTTCCGAACCCCTCCTGATTAAAACCGGAGTACGCAAGGAGATGGGTTCTTCCCACTTTTCTTCAATTTGGTCCTGGACAAAGTCATAAGGGAATGGGAAAAAGAAGTGAAAAATCAAAGACACTAGAAACTAATACAACTTGGACGACCCAAAAAACATAGAAATCTCATGCCTAGCCTTCGTAGACAATGAAACAAGGGCATCCAAACAGATCAAAAGTTCATAAAAGAGAAGAGAAGTCCTCAAGGAATGTACATAGAACGTCGGCCTACAAATCCTCCTTCAAAAAACCGAATTGCTGCTACAAATATCGAGAGAGGAATATTTCAGGGAGATTCCCTTTCTCCAATTTGGTTCTGTCTAGCATTGAACCCTTTGTCCACACTACTCAACAACAGCAATATTGGATATAAACTTAACATGAGGAATCCAAGAAAGCTCTCTCATCTACTGTATATGGATGACCTTAAATTATATTGAGAAACTAGAGAAAAATTAAAATCATTGATAAAAACGGTTGAAACATTCAGTAGGGATATCAGAATGTCATCCGGACTGGACAAATGTTCTACCATTAGTATACAGAAGGGAAAGGTTCAGAGTCAGCATTCAACACTTTGTAACATACAACAACTAGCACCAGAAGAATCCTTCAAATATTTAGGAATACCCCAAAAGCATAAACTTGATCATGACCAGTTAAACAAGGACTTTTCCACTCTATACCAAAAGAGACTTACAAAACTTTTAAACACCAAACTAAACAGTGGAAACCTCATTAGAGCGATCAACGATTGGGCAGTGCCAACTCTGACATATTCTTTTGGCATTGTTAAATGGTCAGAAACTGACCTTGATGAACTTGATAGGTTGACACAACGAACATTAACAAAGTTCCAATGCTTGCATCCAAACTCATCTACGAAAGGACTATACATCCCAAGAAAGTTGGGGGTAGAGGCCTTGTAAAAGTAAAAAATGTCTGTCTCAATCAAGGAAATAGAATGAGAAAACACTTCATTGATTCAAACAGTACGTTAATGAAATTGGTTGCAAATGAGGGCCGGGTTTCACCCCACTGAACCTAAATAATCAAAATCGTATTGATAGCAGAACAACACTCACGGATTGCGTTCGAGAATGGAAAGGACAAACATTGCACGGAAGGTTTCCTAAGTCATTCGAAGATGACACCATTGAGGAACAATTGTCTCTGAAGTGGCTGACCGATGGACTCTTGTACCCAGAAACAGAAGGTTTCGCGATATCTATTCAAGATAGTGTAACAAGAACAAAAAACTATGAACAGCACATACTGCATTTGGACGTAGTCGATAAGTGCAGGAAATGCAGTTCTTTGGGGGAAACAATTGAGCACCTTATGGCGGTTGCCCGGTCCTTACTCCTAATGCTTATTTAGGACGGCATAATCAGCTGGCAAAAATTATACATCAACAAATTGTAAAAAAATACTCGCTATTAGAAAGCGCATCTCCTCCATATTATAAGTACTCGCCTTCTCCTGTACTTGAATCATCCGATATCATTCTTTACTGGGACAGACCAATCACTACTGATCGAACGGTTGATTATTACAGGCCGGATATTGTTCTAATTAACAAAAAGGACAAAAGGGCTTTTATAATTGACGTCGCAGTGCCGCTATCTCATAACATCAGAAAAACTGAGATAGAAAAATCCACAAAGTATGAAAATCTGGCATACGACTTGAAGAACCAGTGGAAACTGAGAAAGGTAGATGTAGTGCCTTTCGTTATATCCGCCGAAGGCCTGATAAGTAAGAGATTTTCAAAGAACCTCGAGAGCCTCGGTATCTCGAGATCAATTACCATAGTGGGACAGCGTGCCGTGCTCTTGCAGACGTGTCACATTGTTCGTAAAATATTTTGCTAGGGTGAGAGGAGCTGAATTGCTTTTTCATCTTGGCATTGGAATATCGGCCAGCATGAGTTGAGATTCTACAGTAAGGATGAGCAAAATAATAATAATAATAATAATAATACGCATATATGCGCATTGCGAGCGAAATAATATTATCGTCGCGCAACAGAACGGATGTAGTAAAGGCGCATTGGGGTGTAAAGAACAGCTGGTGATTGATTCAGTGATATGCAATCAAGCTTATACCAAAAATAGAAATCTAAATATGGCGTTTATAGATTATAGGAAGACTTTTGATTCCGTTCCACATGAATGGCTTGTGGAAGTTTTGAAAATTTATAAAACTTGACCATCTTTAATCAATCTCCTAAAAAGATTTATGTCAACGTGACGAACCAAAATCCATCTTAAGGAGGGTGACAATAATATAACAACAGACAATGTCCCTATTCGAAGAGGTATCTTCCAAGGAGACTGCCTAAGTCCCCTTTGGTTTTGCATCGCCATGAATCCTCTTTCGCACCGATTAGATTTGACCAAGTATGGTTTTTGCTTAAAAAACAACAACACAAACATTATAAGGTTAAACCATCTGCTTTACATGGACGACCTAAAATGGTTTGCCTCGTCAAAAAATCATCTCGAACAAATGTTAAAAATAGTGGAGGGTTTTCTAGTGATGTCGAAATGGAGTTTGGATTGGAAAAATGTCGGGTCATCAGTATCAACAGGGGCAAGCTCCAAACAACACTTTTAGGACACATAATGGCCAAACTAGCGAGGCAATGACGGCCATAGATACATACAAGTACCTGGGAATGAAACAGCCCGGCGCATTGATCATCATTCAATGAAAGATGAACTCAGCTTTCAATTCACTAAGAGGGTAAAACAAGTGATCAAGTCCAATCTTAATAGCAGAAACATGTTTAAAGCAATCAACACATATGCGGTTTCTATATTAACGTATTCATTTGGAGTCGTTAACTGGAGTAAGACGGATGTACAAAATCTGCAACTCAAGCTTAGAACATTGCTCACAAAAGCACAAAAGCATCATCCACGAAGTAGTGCAGAACGCACCACCTTGAAACGACATCAAGGCGGTAAAGGCTTGGTCGATATAAGCAAGCAATTTGATCAACAAATTGAAAGCATGCGATCATATTTTTTCAAACAAGCAGAAACGTCAGAATTACATAGAACGATATGTCAGATCGATGTGTTAACGTCACTGCAATTGAAAGAAAATCTGTTTCAAAGTTATGCGAACACCGATCAAGAAAAATTGCAATCATGGAGAGAAAAATCCCTGCATGGGAGACATCAGAATGAGGTCAATCAGGAACAAGTCGACATAATAGCGTCGAACTACTGGCTGACTGCAGGACAGATGTTCCCCGAGACAGAAGGATTTATAGTGGCAATCCAAGATCAGGTTATTGCCACTAGAAATTACCTTAAATATATTGTTCGAGATGCTGATGTTGTAGACGATCAGTGTTAATACGGGTGTCCGACCTCTGAAACCATTCAATACATTACTGGGGATGTACGATGTTTGCGGCTATCGATTATAAAGATAGGTACGATGCAGTCGCAAAGATTCTGCACCAGGAGCTTGCAATAAAGCTGCGGCTGTTAAAAGAGAGAGTTCCACATTACAATTACAATCCCGAACCTATTATCGAAAGCAATAATAATAAGATCTATTGGGACCGTACTGTACTCACTGAGCGAAGACTGGATCACAACAAGCCCGATATTATTACTGTGGATAAATGATCAAAACGCGCTCTGTTTATCGATGTGGCTATTCCTAATAACAACAATATTTTAATGAAGCAAAGGGAAACAATTCAGAAATACTAGGAACTTCAAGAGCAAGTTAAAAAACAATGGGGCATGAAAAGTGTAGAAAGAGTTCCCATAATAATATCAACAACGGGTGTTATTCCAAAGAGCCTGCTGGAGAACATAAAACCATTGGGTCTCAACGAGCAACTTTTCAAGCCCATCCAGAAAACAATACTACTGTGAACAGCGAGAACCGTTCGGAAGTTCTTGAACAACTCAGGAATGTCAAAGAATTCTAACGTCACCTTGCGGCCCGATAACAGGGAAAGGGCCCCCACAGAGCTTAATCCTTCTGATATCTAGGATATCTGGGATAAGTCAATGTTCCCCTCAGAGGGAGTGTGAACGCCTTTAGGCTAAATCAAGCAAGCGTGAAAATAATTATAATAAAACGCAGGGAAGCAGCTAACGTAAATATATTTGCCTCGGTGAGTAGCGCTACAGCGTACCCGAGTGTAGAGCAGTAACCAGATTTAGCTGTAACATCAATAGACCTTAAAGCCTACATCGACCCAATTTCTACATAAGTGGTTGGCTTGCTTAAAATTGGGCGTCAAGTGGATGGGTTAATCCCCCATCTTCCTGATGATTATGGTTTTCGATACTCAAAAAAACCCGGCCACTCACAACGTGACTCTCTCGGATGGAGCACATGGAGAAGTTGGATGTGGCCAAGCGCAAAGAAGAACACCACCACCCCCTCATTCCGTGAGTTCTAAATGGACATGGAAATTTTAAAACGACTTAATGGTGTGCTATAAACAGAGTAGCCCACAATGGCGAGGCTTCATGAGACGTCTCAGACAAATATGGATAGGGAAATATCGTCAATATATGGAATGCACCGAAAAATATCTTAGAAATCAGGTAGCAGCACTTAAATGTCGAAATTTTATTTCAGTGGGGGCAACTGAAGAACAAAGTATACATATCGACGACACGAACAGCAATAATCGGAACAACAATACTGCTCAGGAGACATCTGCCTCAATATCAACGGGGATTGAAATGCATGCTCCACTGCTCGGGCACATAAATGAGGGGCCTTTAGATACCCGAAAAAAGCAATTCATAGAAGTGAATATGGCAATTGAATCTGCACTGAAATCTAACAGTGGTCTCTGGGATATCAACTGTATCGTATATGCTGGGGCTTGTCATCTTTTAACTAAAGAAAAAAGTTCGGACAGAGAACAAAATTAAAGCTAGAATAAAACAGTTACAAAGAAAAATTAAATACTTATGGCAGCTAACTTCTAAAATTGCTTTACTATCTCAATTCATCGGTACTAGTCGTCGATTTACAAACAAAATTAATAAAATTATGAATATATTGCATCATATATAAGATCAAAATCGACATTAGAAAGTAAACGAGAAAAATGCTCTCAAAAGGTCAAGGCATTAGCCATAGCCAAATATAAATTGGATACCAAACTGCAAACAATAGTGCAAAATCGTATATATGCTTCGACACCCTCAAAAGTCTTCTAGTCCCAGAAAACAATAAACAAAAAAGGCCCATCAGAGTCAGATATCCAACAATACTTCAAAAATCTATATAAAAACCAAGAATATCCAAATAGTTCATCTCATTACTTGAGCAAATTTGCAGCATATTGCGATCAAGTATATGGAACTCCTAATACAGTGGGTGTCGTTGATGAATTCTGTACAGAGGAGAAAATAAGGATTTCTCTCAAAGCAATAAAAAATTACTCAGCACCGGGCTGTGACAAGATAAGCGCATTTTGGTGGAAAAAGTTCTCATCAGTACACAAACATATAGCGACGAATTTCACAAATATTCTTCAAGGAAAAACAGAAATACCTAGTTGGCTTCCTGAAGGTAGAACTACTTTAATCTACAAGAAAGGTAACCGTGCAGATCCCAAAAATTATAGACCAATCACGTGCTTAAATACGTTCTATAAAATTTTAACTTCAGTCTTGCATGGAAAAATATTAAGAACAATAAATCCAGTATGGAAGCAATCTAATTAACAACGAGGATCAAAAAGAGGAGTAGCGGGTGTAAAAGAAAATCTATTAATCGACCGATCTATATATCAGGACGCTGTTCAGTATAAGCGAAATCTTTCTATGGCCTGGGTGGATTATAAAAAAGCATTCGACAGTTCCTCACATTCAATCATTCTGACCCCAACTGATTATGTGCAATATCAGCGGGGTGTATTTCAGGGTGACTCATTGAGTCCCCTGCTGTTTTGTCTAACATTACTCCCACTATCGCTTGAATTACATAAAACCAACGGATACAAAGCAGGCCCAACGAAAAACCGTCACCATAAAATTACTCATCTGTTTTATATTGATGATGTAAAACTATATGCCCAAAATGAGAATGAGCTGAAGAAGAGTCTCAACATTATTCAGGCATATAGCAAGGATGTGGATATGTAATTAGGATATGAAAAGTATTCGGTTTATCATATACAGAGAGGAAAGCCGAAGCAGAATCAACAAGATATGATTCTAATAGATGGATCCATTCTTAGTCACTTAAGTGATAATGAAACCTACACCTACCTTGGCGTAGAACAGAGATCGATGCATAACGTAGAGGAATTGAAAAAAAGACTCGCTCAAAAATATAAAACCATGTCGGAAAAAAATGGTCTTCCTGCCTTTCTGGACAGAATAAGATTTCTGCTATGAACAATTTAGCCCTTCCAACTCTTCTATTTACATTTGGAACTATCAAGTAGAAAATTGATGAACTAAAATTACTAGATCGTACTACAAGAAAAATAATAAGACGACATCGATCACTACACACCAACGCGTCTGTACCACGAATCTATAGCCTAGAAGTGAAGGTGGCAGGGGGTGGCACAGCAAAGGAAAATTCTACAGGAACAACACAACAAGAAAGTCATGCATGGTATGTTCTACAAAAACATCGAAGCAGAGGCATTGTCAAAAAACATACTTTTCAGTTTATGTATTCTGCTGCATTGAAATCCGAGACTGAGGGATTTATAACGGCCAAGCAGGATGGAGTTATTGCCACGAGATGGTACCGCTCTGAAATACTTCACGAAAACATCAGCACAACCTGTCAGGTTTGTAAAAGTCATCCAGAAACGTTAATACATATCCTTAGTGCTTGCTCTAACTAGGCACCGACTCTTTATACAGAGAGACACAATTCGGCGCTAAGGATTATGTATTACCGTATTAGATTCCTCTATAACATTGATAAAGAGATTAAAACATATTATGTACCGCATGAAATTCAATCAATGGTTTGCAACCAACTGTGTAAAATTTTCAGGAATTTTCCGTTTACAACACGGAAAAGAATAGAAGCTAATAAACCAGACCTAGTAATACAGGATTTAAAAGAAAGTATCTTTTATGTGGTTGAGTACTCGTGTCCAGCAGATATCAACATATCTAGAAAAGAAGCAGAAAAAATAAGAAAATACCAGAAATACGTTTACAGTCTAAGTGAATTATATCCACAATATAAAGTAATCACGATCCCCCTTTTTATAGGCGTGCTAGGCAGCATGAAGGCGAATTTTGTGACCGAGCTGAACAAAAGAAAAATAATTTTATCACAGCAAGCAAGCAACATTACAAATCAAATGCAAAAGGCTACAATACTTCGGTCGTTACATATTCTACGAGCTCACGAAGCTAGCTCACAACATAGCTAGATCTCCATTCTCACCAATCACCTACCAACTTTATGTTGAAAAAAAAATAATAAAAATAATAATAAGGTACTAAGCTGAATGGGATGAGCTGAACTGCTTTCTCATCTTGGCATTGTAAACCCGACCAGCCTAGGCTGAGATGATCGATGAATCATGTTTATGATAATAATAAACTTAATAAGACTATAAAAATATTTAGCGATGATATTAAGATATCCTTTGGGCTAAATAAATGTTCTATCGTCAATATACAAAAAGGACAAGTTAATCAAAATCAGGAATTATTCTGTCAGATTCATTCATTGAAATCGGCTGATACCTTTCGGTATATGGAAATTGCACAAAATCAAATGCTATACCAAACAGCACTCCAACATGAGTTCCAAGATAAATATAAGAAAATAATAACAAAGCTTCTGAATACAAAACTCTCAGGGGGGAATATATGTAAGGCAATCAACACATGGGCAGTACCAGTGTTAACATATTCATTTGGAGTGGTCAAGTGATCAAACACAGAACTGGAAGAGCTAGGCCACATTACTAGACGACTTTCAACAAAATTCCGTTTTTTGCATACCAATTCTTCTGTGTTGAGATTATACATTCCTCGAAAATATGGAGGTAGAGGGCTTACTAACATCAAAGAATTGTGTCTTAGTCACGAAAAGAAGCTTCGCCAACATTTTTTAAGTTCGAAAGATCAACTTATGAGGCTCGCAACTCAGTTTGATCACAATTATACACCACAAAAATTGAGCCATGCAAACTATACTATCGAAACATGGACAATACGAAGAACATAAATCTCTGGGAACATAAATCAATTCATGGTAGATATGTAGAATTATTAAATGACAATGATATTGATAAGAAAGCTTCTGTGCTCTGGTTAGACGAGAATCAACTATATACGGAAACTGAGGGTTTTGTTATTGCTATCCAGGATAAAGTCATAAAAACCAACAATTACATGAAATATATCCTCAAAGAAAATACTGAAGATGTATGTCGAAATTGTGGCAAAATAGGGGAGACTGTTGAGCACATAATTGGTGGATGTCCTACTTTAGCCGAAAGCGCATATTTAGGAAGGCATAATCAGCTTGCTAAGATCATCCACCAAAAACTAGCAATTAATCATGGTCTTTTACCAACATCTACTCTGCCGTATTATAGATACAGTCCTGAAGCAGTTCTGGAGTCTGACGATGTGCTGCTCTACTGGGATAGACCGATAATAACTGACAGGGTTGTCGACTACAATAGAGTACTATATCGACGTACTAATCGACTACAATAGAGATTAAGACATAGTCTTAATAAATAACAAAGAAAACGGGGAACAATTATTGACATTGCCATACCACTGTCTCACAATATACATAAAACGGAGGTGGAAATAGTTTCTAAGTATGAGAATCTTTCTTATCAATTGAAGAACATTTGGCACTTGAAAAAGTCAACATCGAACATTTTGTAATTTCCGCAGAGGGATCGGTGAGCCACAAGTTCTCCAAAAGTTTAACAAATTGCGGACTAAATAGAAATATCATAAAAGTAAAACAACGAGCTATATTGTTGCAAACCTGCCACATAGTTTGAAAATTGTTGTCTTAATGCCAAAGGAATACCAACGTCGCGAGAGAAGAATCGGTTTATGGTTTTCAGTTTTTTGAGCTGAGAGAGACACCTAATCGATGAGAATAATAGTAATAATAATACATACATATATATATATATATATATATATATATATATATATATATATATATATATATATATATATATATATATATATATATATATATATATATATATTAAAAACAAAGGAAATACATCCGCGCTCCACGTTGGTGCTTTGTCGTTCTCCTATCCGCCATCCAAAGCGCCAGCAAGCGTCTCCCAGGACGGGTTTCTGACCTTAAGCCGTTATCTGCTGGGCTAAAGCCATGACCATATAAATCGGTCATGCCGAATGGTGGCTACATTCACATGTAGCTCTGCCATCATGTGGTAAACGACCGCAACAAACTGTCTGAGACCATTCGTGGCCCGTCTAACCGTGGGTAAGTACCAAGTCTGTTCAAAAAATAATTAATAATGAATAGTGAATAATGGGCTCGTGGAGAAATATATTAAAAACAAAGAAAATACACTCGCGTTCCACGTTGGTGCTTTGTCGTTTCCCTATCAGCTATCCAAAGCGCCACACGTCATCAGCTGGGCTCAAGCTGAACAGCTGGAATTCATATCGGATTATTTCATTTAATAGAATATTTTTTGTCTTGTTACCTTCCAAACATACTTCATATTTGTACTTACACATATATTGTTTATGACGTTCATTCATTTTCTTAATTTGCAATCTGATGTATAATCCTTTAAAGAAGGCTTGAATTTTTACTGCAGCTCTTTCCATCAATTTGGCATACATTATTTGATTATCTGTTTCGAAATCGCTGGCACATAAATGTGGAGTTTCATCAAGATAAGGGTTAATATAACTGAATGTTTTCAACTGAAGCAGTAAGAGTTTAGTACATTCCAATCTATTTAGTATATTGGAACTATTAGAAACAGTCGCAAAAAAGCTTTTTAGAAATGTTTTGTGCATTAATGCCAGGTCTTTTTTATTGAGGAGTATGTTAGGCTTATAAGCACGATAGAAGCATAAAAGAGAATTTGGATAATCAGGAGTTCCAAATGTTTGTACAAGTTTACCTGTAATAAAAATTGGTTTTATTTAATAGAAAATAGGTTTATATCAACATAATACAAATTACATGGAATTTTTGTAAGATATTTTATATGATTAATTATTTCGTTACACTTGTAGGTACGTGAAACGGAATATCTTTTAAATGATACCACCATTCAGAAACACGACTGCCTTTGCAAAGGACCTGCCCCTACAATGCTGAAGTTATTGCATTAATTGCAATTTCAATAATATTTTGGAATCATTAACTTTTTGCGGCTAATTGGCATAAACTCCAGTCTACGAAACTTGATATTAACCACAACAAGGCATCAAAAGGCGTTAAATTACATGACCCTGAAGGGCAATGAAGAAAATATTCTCCCTTTCTGGGATATCTACCATAGTCTTATTATAATCGGTATTGTTTATCATTCACATTGACCATATTACCAATATCATCTTCGAAGAAATATGGTCCGACAATTTTATTTGCACAAAATTCAGACTAAATAAATATTTTTTGAAACCAACAAAGATTTTCATAGACTTTTTCAATTTGCTTGTTAATCACATAAGCTCCATTATATAAAAAAATGATATAAATAATGTATTTATGCGTTGTTTAATAATTTAGCTAACGAAATTACGATGTTGGAAGTGACATCTTTCATTTAATACATCTATTAGTTGAATTTGGTACGTATCTGAGTAGTATTAGTTCCAAAAATGCAAAATCCTCTATAAAGATCCATAAGATATGCTTAATTATTCCAAACGATACGAAATTGACGGTATTGGTTGTTAATTTTCAACACCTTCGATTAGAACAGCCACGTATATAATTGCGTGTACATTGTTTGATCTTTCTCTTTATAATTAATCAGTTTCGTTAAATTTCTTCTCTAATCTTCGAATCGTAAACTGATTTGACCGATCCCTTGTAAAAAATTAACAACAGAGAAATAAGAATTTTTCAATAGGCGGTTTTCAAAGAACGCCCCTTTTTCTATCGATTGTAGATAACCTAAATGCGTTGCTGCAATATACATAACGGGTGTCTCAGATTGTTTTTCGTTTTTGTTTTGACTGTTGACTGTTAGGAGCCCGATACACCGATAGCACCGAATGCTTCACAGGCTTTTTAAGTTTAGTAGCTATGGATCCTTTCACGGGACTACAGTGCGCATTTTACTCGCGAGTGTTCTACATTATTATTGGACGCCTGTACAGGATACATTTTAATTTAGCGACCATGAGAAATGTGATAAGTGCGAATTTAATCAAGCATTGGGTGAGCGAGTTTGAACAGACCGGAAACGCAATGCCAGATAAATCAAGTGGGAGTAAAAGGACATCAAGAATGAGCACGAATATTGACCGCGTTCGCCAGTCTGTTAGAGACGATTCACGACACTTGCTACGATTTCGCGCAGCTTCTCTACATTTGCACAGATCCACGATTCATCTCATTATTTGCAAATATTTACATTTCCACTCCTACAAATTTATTATTGTCCAAGAGATGAAGCCCGAGCGAGTCGAAGTTAAACGAATCGAATTCTGCAGGATAATGAAAAGTCGTTTTAGGAGTTTCAATAACATATAGTTTTCTGATGAATCGAATTTCCACATCAAATGCCACGTGAATAAACAAAATTACATATATTCGACTCACGATAATCCGCTGGAACTGTACCAGAAACCATTACACTCGCTTAAGGTTATCGTTTGGGCTGCCATACCAAGCTAAGGCATGGTCGGACTCTACTTTTTTGAGGATAACGGTGGTCGCGCTTAGATTGTTAATTCCAATCGTTATTGCCATATGATCCGGACTTGTTTGAATCTAAAAATGCAAAACTCAATTTGCTACAACTGCGACACACCTTTTTTTCAACAAGATGGAGTAACTTTCCACGTCACGAATGATTCTTTAGTAGCTCTTCATGATTAATTCCCTGAAAGGGTGATTAGTAGGAGTCGGAAAGAGTCAAGGGACATCAACTGGCTACCGAGGAGTCCAGATTTAACACTGATTTTTCCCTGTGGAGCTACTTAAAAAGCCACCACCATTACCGAACTTAAATGTTTGAAAGCAAATAATAACAGATGAAATCCACGCGATTCCAAAAGCGATGCCCCAGAGAGTGAATGAAAATTTCAGTTCCAGGCTAAATGAATGTGAAGCAGCGGATGGTGCGCATTTACGGATGGTTGCTTTTATAAATAAAAATCCAAAAACTACTCTGTAATTTAACAGCAATTAAACAAGTTTGAATTAATTCTGATGATTTATTTTTAAGTATCAAAAACGATAAGCATTCTGAGACACCCATCTGCTCGTAGTAAAAACCGGGCAGACCGGGCGTCAAATGTGGATAGTCCTTCCATATATATATATATATATATATATATATATATATATATATATATATATATATATATATATATATATATATATATATATATATATATATATATATATATATATCATATATATCTGGTATTAAGGGAAAGTGAAAATACTCTTTTCTGGTAGATGGCGGAGCGATTGCAAAGCTGAATACCTTTCTTTCTACTAACGCTCCATAAATTTCAAGTTGATATGCTATTTAGTTTTGTTAGACAGTCTTCGAAGTACATACATTTGATATTGTTCCTGTCGTGACAAAAATTGAAATTCGTGTGTTGGTTAAACACTACTTTTAGCTTGGAAAAACTATACCGCTCCCCCTAAAAAAGTTCAAAAGAATTATGGATAATGTGCACCTCCACATTTCATGGTTTATAAGTGGTTACTGAGTTTCGATGTGGTCGAACCAGCACGAGTGACCCACCGTACTCAAAGAGTTCCGTTGAGGTTACTATCGAGGAAATAGTCAACAAAATCCATGATATCATATTGACCGCTTACAAAATGGAGGTTACAAAGACCTCGAATGATGACAAACATCCCATAATAATGCATAAGAAGACGTAAAAAAATCAGTGGAGGGGTTTTTGGATTCGTAAAAAATTGCCTTCATCGACTATTCATCGAGAAAAGGAAAATATAATCACATAAGAGTATGCATGTATTATTCGTCAAATTTCATGGAAAGAATGAAAACTTCCTCCCCACCCGGTGAAGAAAAACGTGCTGTTTCACAAGAATAATTTACCGGCCCAACGGTCCTTCGTTAAAACATCCACATTGGTTAATTTTCGCAACAAATTGATGGTATATCCACCGTATTCTCCAGGCGTAGTCCGACCTCTTTATTTTTCTAAACATGAACAAATAGCTGGCTCGAAAGAGATTCACATCAAATGAAGAGATCATCGCAGAAACAGATCATTGTTTTGCAGACTTCGAAGTTGTACATTTTGGAAGACATAAAAAAGTAGAAAAATTATGGTGTATTGAGCTAAAATGACTACCTTGAAATATAAATTGATTTTCGATCAAAAAATAAAACTTCCATTTATAGTAATTCAGTTTTTACTCTATCGTCTGTCGTTATCCGCCATAGAGCAACTGATGATAGTAGAGATTAAAATAAGAGGATTTAGTCAATAAATCTGTTGGCAATGTTAGTTATTAAAAAGATACAGGTTGTTGAAAGTGAAACTAAATTTTCGAAAAATTAAGATAATTTAAATACGGTTGAAGATATCCGGTTCAAAATCGGGGTAGGTAGGTAGGGTTTTCAAAGGCGACAAATTCGAATTTGGTACTAGCTTGAGCCTAGTTCCTATAGGGCGCTTGTTGCCTACTTTCTAAGGAATTAACTCGCTCATATATTTTTCCCGATCAAGCTGGGAATATTTTGACTTCAAAATAAAGAACAGTCATAATTTCCACGAGAAAAGATACCCTTGGTCAATATCGATATCTCATACCATTTGCAACATGTTTGAGTTCGAATATTCCATTGCACATCTTGTTGATGGCTGAAAAATATACAATTCACAAAGTATGCCTTAAATGTTGTCTACAAATTATTAAGTATCGATGACAACTATCATTGTTTTCTATCTCTCTTATTAAAAGTAGGTGGAAACAAATTTCTCCAATCTTGGGTTGGTATTAAATAATTTGTAAAAAATGCCCAGACTTAAATAATTTCCTAACCGTGATTTAAGAACAAGAACAAGAGAACAAGAAAATTAGAATAGTCGCGCTGCAGTTAGAATATATGAAGAGCTCTATCCAACTAGAATCATCCCAGATCGACACATCTTTCAAACAAAAAAACAACATTCTGGTTAGTATCGCGGAAAATCCTGAACTAAGCACTAGGTGTTTACAGGAAGTAGCAAATCTACCGTTTCAAGAGCTGCCCATAAAGAAAAATTATTTCCCTACCATTTTTCGTCTGCTCAAAATTTATTGCCAAAAGATTTGCCGGCTCAGAATTTTGTCAAATTCTACTACATAAAAAAAACGAAGACCCCTTGTTCCTCAAAAAGATATTGTTTAGTGAAGAGGCACGTGTTGGCCATTATCCCGCCCATAG
>JARFXV010000477.1:0-7500 GCA_031761425.1 Cosmopolites sordidus | reverse complement strand
GTGGAAGGTTTTCAAGGCAACAAGAAAGATGAAAACTATAAATACCTCATAGATCAACTCTTGAAAGCCTATGAAGTACTAGGGTGTTGCAAGTCCTTAAAAATGAATTTTTTACACTCCCATTTGAATTTTTTCCGGAAACTTTGGATGCAGTAAGCAACGAACAAGGAGAGAAGTTTCACCAGAACATCAGGACGATGGAAGCAAGATACCAGAGATGCTGGAATTCATTAATTAAAAAATTAAAAAAAAAAAAAAAATTAAAGTTTTTGTCGCTGTATGACATCTCATGTAATATTTTTTTTATTCACATAATCCTCAGTAATGTATTTGCATAGATTTAATACCTTTTACATGTTTATATTAAATAAATATTAGATCGTAAAAATATGTCGTCTCCTTTTTTCCCCCCACCTACCCTCTGTAACAAAAAACTGTAGGTTTTGCAGTAATTAGCTTATCATATTCGGAATTAAGGCTACAAAATAGTTTATATACACCTATTTTCATCAATGTTACCTCAAAAAAGTTTAAATTTGTTGACATATGTACAGCGGCGGTTCGTGGGAGAAAAAAATAGGTGGGGCAAATTTTGGAATGGAGATAGGGAAATGCGTCGCAACCAAAAATTTTACATTTCTTAGTATCATACACACACTTTGCTGTGTAGAAATATGAGTGTAACTGTCATATTAGATTTTCATTTTTTAATTTTTTAGGTGGGACACGTTCCTACGTGCCTTTATCGACCAACCGCCACATCATGTGTAATTGAAAATGTTGATTGAACGGAATAGGGACTTTATCCCCATTTTATAGCTTTCTTATATTTTTCTATGCGAATGCTTTCCTTCGCTTCCAAAGCCCTACTATTTTTTACACTTTTAACAAGTTTTAAATTACTAATATCTGTATTATGCTTGTGTGTAGGAGAGGTAGGAGAGAGATGGGCAGTGGGGAGGCATGGTCACGTCTTCGTAATTCAAATTCCATTTTAGGTTTATTAATTTTTTCACGATGGTAAATAAATCCCGTTCATAAATTATCTGACATTTCGTTCAGTTGTCAAAGTCACAAGCCACAATTTCGGATTAAATATATGAGAGACTTGCGAGAAGGTAAGCGTTTTTTTCTTTCCTTTCTATTGTATATTTCCTAACCTTTATATTGACCTGTAAATCACGCCAAAATATTTCAACAGAAACTTCACAAGAAAATTTACTTGAAAAAGAATGCAGAGGGAGCAATGGGCAGTTATTTTGCGGGAGGTTCAGACATGTCCAATGGCCCGGCCAATTAAGTGTACATGGTATAACAGTTTTTTACTTTACTTAACTGATTAAATTATTTTGACATGCTTGAATATTCGATCATTATTTAGAGTTCGTCCATCAGCCTGATTTGTGAGCCGTTGCAGTAATGTACTATATTTTTTATATTTACTTGCAGCAAAATGTCGTTTGTATATAAAAAGAAGGGTAGGCAACGCGAAATTCCTAAATACATAATATTGCGTGTCATAGAAGTGTCAAAGGGTGGTAAAATAAAAGCGATTGACTATAAATATCATATTCCTTGAACAAACTTACAACAATATCTTAAAAAGGGGTTTGTAAAATATTGTGCATCCATATTTGTAATTAATTACAAATTTTATTAAAAACTATTAAATTAATTAATTAATGTCTTTATTTGGGTTTTTCGTCACTATCTAAAACTCAAAAAATATTCAAAATACCTGTTCTTATGTAAAGAAAGTATGCTTATGCCTTCGGTAGATTTAAATTCAATATGGTTCCCGATTCTTAAGAATACAATTAAACGCATTTAAATATTTATATCAGCAATACACAATACGCAATACACAATCAGTACGATAAACAATCACACAGTAAACATTACCTATATATATATATTTTTTTTTTGGTAGTATGTCACTGTCATAAAAATCTATTGTTTCCCTCGTTACTTTATATATTACAAATAATATAATTTCTTTTTTAGTTTAGTTTTGAAAACGGGGGGAGAGTACCCCCCGAAACGTTAACGTTAAAAGTGTGTAAAATTTTTTATAACATTTTTATATTTTTAAAATTTTGTTCGTTAGGCAAATTTATTACAAAAAAGAATCACTGAGAAATTTGTCTCCGTTTGGTTTTTTGTTTTTACCCAGTGATTCTTTGTTTAGATAAGAACAGGTATTTTTAATATTTTTTTGAGTTTTAGATAGGCGAAAAACCTAAATAAAATTAAAAAAAAAAACAGATTTGTAATCTCACAAATTTTCACCACAGAAGAACAACAAAGATTGGTGGAATATATGACGCTATCTTCAAAACTTAATTATGGATTGACAAAGCTGCAAGTTCGTAAATTGGCTTATGACTATGCTGCAGCAATCAAGAAGACTAACATACCAGATAATTGGAGTAAGGACAAAATTGCATCTAAAGACTGGATGCGAGAATTTGTCAGGCGGCAGTCGATACGATTGATATCGATACGGTCACCATAAGCTGCCAGTTACAAGCTTTAACAAAACAAATATGGGATATTTTCTCGAAAATCTCAAAACAGTTTATGCGCGTTATTAATTTAGCTCCGAAGCGATTTAGAATATAGATGAAACAGGATTGTTGACTGTTCAGCGCACTCAAAAAGTAATTGGTCCTAAAGGCACTAAACAAGTAGGACAGCAACATCTGAAGAAAGAGGATCACTCGTTACAGTGTGTTTTAGAATTAATGTTATAGGGACTTCGATACTCCCTCATTTCCAAGAGTAAACTTTAAATTATGATTTTCGGACGAAGTGCTCAATTTTTGCAATAAAGTTGGCATTATTTTAATGACCTTTCCACCTCACTGCAGCCATAACTTGATTGGGATTTGATAGTGTATCGACCAATGAAAAATTATTATAATAAAGCTTTAACTGACTGAATGGTGTACAATTCAGATAAAATTGTAACGATTTATTATATCCCGAAACTAACAGCTCTTGTTATATCGCAAGCTTTTAAGCATCAAGGTATTCAAAAGGGATTGAAAAAATCGGTCATATGGTCATTTAACTCGAATATATTCTCAGATTAATACTTCTTCCGTTCGTCTGTCACCGATCGCTATTTGAAGAAACACCAAAGTCAGATCCCGCAGAACTGTTAATAGAAGATATTAAAAATGAAGAAGGTCCTGTAAATTTAAACAAGACGGTTTTCCCTGGTTTTCCCTGGTTCTGTAACTCTTGAATCGGTGAGACCTCATCAGAAGGCTGGTCCTAGAAAATATATTGGTATGAAAAGGAAGGAAGGATAAACTAGGATATTAACAGATACTCCCAAAAAAAGACTAATAGAAATAGCAGAACAAGAGAAACAAAGAAAAAATAAGGTTATAGACAGGCAATTTAAAGAGGAGGAAAAAAAAAGAAAAAAAATCTAAACTTCCAGTAGAATTGACATCGGCAAGAGGGAAAGAAAAGGAAAAGAGTAGTAGTGATGGTGAAATAGAAAATATTTTTCGACAGTTCTGAAGGTTGATTTGTAGTTGAAATGTCAGAAGAAGAGTTTGATGAAGATGATGTAATTATCCTAGACAGAAACTTTCAAATAAACGATTTTGTACTCGTCAAATTTAATACAAAAAAAACTGTTGTGCATTATGTCGGTCGAATTGTGGAAGTTAGTCATTCCATGGCTACAATCAAATTTATGCTTTCAAGCAAAATGCGAAATACATTTATGTATGCTGAAATAGATGACATAGCAAGAACGCAGAAGCTTTAAGTACAAGTTTGATAGGCCTGTATGGGTCACAACAAATCTTAGATACGTAAAGACGATAATTAAGTTAAATATTTACTTTTGTTGATTATTTGTTGAGATTCAGATTTTATGTAAGTGTTATATTAAGTTGTTTTGGAATTTCGCGTATTTTAAACACCATTTCCAAACCTCCCACGGGGCCAAATGTATATGATATTGATCTAAAAAAATAAATATTTGATTATGTAAAAAAATACCTTTTTATTACGTCTTATGTAAATAAGTGCCCATCCCTGCTCTTCGACCCCAATGTTGAGCAAAAAAGATTTTTTTATTTCTCCCATATCTAATGTGGGCAATTTGTTCTTTATAACTAGTTAATACGGATCTCTTAGTTTGCCCTTATATACCTACGATCACAATCTTGAACAATAATTTCATAAATCTTAGATTTTTTATGTTGATCTACTTTATTTTTTGGATTGCTCAGGACTTCTCTTAGCTGATTATATGGTTTGTAGACTACGTTAATACCCACTTTTTTTCTGGAGGCAAATTGAACACGCATTTTGATGCTATATACCAGGGGTCTCCAAACTTTCCACCCTTAGGGCTATACTAATTATTCCAATAAGTTCCAAGGGTCAAAGCCGTTTTAATTTTCCTGCCATTATCTACAATTTTTAAACTAGTCGCCAAGTATGCGCCCTAAACGAGCATACGCTTGCTAAATTCACTAGTCGCGGGCCAGATTGATGGTACTGGCGGGCCGGATTTGGTGCGCTGACCGTAATTTGAAGCCCTTTGCTATATACGAATAATTTCTATTAACACTATATACTGAACACAACAGTCTATGAGTGAATGACATTTACATTTTAAACAGTGTAGCCGCTATTACGTTTCAAATCTCTGAAACTCACATTGGAAAATTCTTTATATGTCGCATTATCAACGCTAGTAATCACACATATTTTTAAAGAATTATCGTTCCTTGCATAACGAAAACTGCAAATGAAATTATTCGAATTAACGAGAGTTTTTGACTAGACGAATTTGAAATACCTCCAATATTACTTCATCGAAATAAATTGACTGTACGAATTATGAGGAACGTTTAAATACGTTTTAGTTTCCAAAATAGCAGGGACCTAAATATCCAATATACCTAGTGGATTTAGGACAAAAATGTTGAAGTCTTTAACATTGATTACATTTAAAACTACATCTAAAAATTAATTCAAAGATGGCGTTGTTGAATATGAGACGCATAAGAGATACCTGAGACATAATATGATAAAATATGTTTGTAGTATCAGCAATAGAGTAGGATACGTAACCTCTACTAATCTCGAGCAAAATTTACTTCTACACAAATATCTGTTGAAATTTATTTTATTAAAACATGCTTTTACCTGAATGAAACTCTTCCTGGTTTTAATTCCAAGATTAAACTCTTACTTCCAAATGTCTGAATATTAGCAGTCGCTTCGCCAAATGAATTTGAGGTCCACGTATATGTCTCCAAAAGAAAGCTTATAGGTTTGGTGTTAAATGGGCAAATAACTAAAGACTTATTAGCCATCTTTGATTCGCTATATGTTACTGAAAGATCCTCTTCAGTTTTTTGTAATAGAATATTTACGCATATATCGAGGTCTTCCATCTCTCCATATTCACTACTGCGACTTGCTTCATCTGTAACATAAACCATTTTTTATCGATTTAATTATTTTAGTATATAATATATATAATATATATATATATATATAATATATATATTTAACAAAAAGTACTCAACTTATTCACAAACGCTGAAGTGATTATTTTACAAAAAAAGGAGCACAGAATGATTTAAAGAACTGACTCCCAGTAAGTTTCCTATACAAGGTTTTCACTAAGATATTTGCTAAGAGAATATTAAGAAAACTGAACGACGTACAACCAAGAGAGCAAACAGGATTCAGAAGTAGATTTAGTATCATGGATCACATCCAAGTTGTCCAGCAGGCTATAGAAAGGCATAACGAATACACCATGACATTGTGATTGGCATTTATCGGTTATGAAAAAGCATTGGACTCAATTTTAAAGCCAGTTCATAATGGATGCATTGTTTAATCAAGGCGTAAAGAAAGCCTATGTAAACCTACTAGGATCGATGTATGATAAAGCTGCAGCGACGGTTCACCTTGATCATCTTGAAGTTAAAATCAATGTATAACAAGTTGCACGGCAGGGTATCGCAATATTGTTTGTTCTTTTCTCAGGCTGCCTTGAACAGTTATTCCATAACTTGGATTGCGAACAGGATGGAATATAGACTAACGGTGCATACATAAGTTATCTTAGATTTGCAGATGATATCATTCTCGTTATAAAAGAGCCAGATGAGCTACAAAGACGCATAAAAGAACTCCAAAGGGCTGGAGAACATTTGGATTATAAATATATATATATATATATATATATATATATATATATATATATATATATATATATATATATATATATATATATATATATTTATATATATATATATATATATATATATATATATATATATATATATATATATATATATATATATATATATATATATATATATGTATATATATATATATATATATATATATATATATATATATATATATATATATATATATATATATATATATATATATGTAGTGTTAGATTTTCTTGGACTACGTCCAATGAGGCAGCAGTAGCTGAGTGTCATCACACACCCAACCGTTGGGTTCCACAATCTCATGTGGAACACACAACAACCTGCGTCTCCGCCAAAAATGAACACTTTTGTTAGTTGCTTGACCGGAAAGGAGCCCCACCTATCCCTTCAACTGGATGACATATGTTTCGTCTCGCGAGGTTCAGACTTTTCAGGGCGCCGACATATACCATACCATCAAGAATAGGGAGAGCCTATCCACAGCCAACAAAACATGAGTTTTTGCGATGACGAGGCGATGTGACGACAGGTGGACCAGTGTGATCCTGGACTGGACACCGCTTGATCACGAGCGTCCATGGAAAGATCGAAAATACGATGTATGGATGACATCATTAAGTATAGTGGACCCAAATGGCAGAGGAAAGCTTGCGATTGCGCTAATTGGAAGCCTTCACCCTGCAGTGGATCAACAAGGGCTGAAAATGATGACCTTTTGGCTTCCACTTTGAAGCCATTATCAAGAAAATCTAGTTGATTTTGATTTGCCCCGAGGCCTCAATCTGTCTACTCTCCAGGGTTTACAACTAGAAGTTTTTTTCTAGTTGTTTCTTGTTGTGAAAAGTGTTTTCTCTTTAAAGTGGAAGCAGAAAGGACGATATTTTACAAACCGAGGTTCTACCCGAGAATCCAGTAATTGTATATATATATATATATATATATATATATATATATATATATATATATATATATATATATATATATATACATATATATATATATATATATATATATATATATATATATATATATATATATATATATATATATATATATATATGTGTATATATATATATATATATATATATATATATATATATATATATATGTAAGTGTTAGATTTTCTTGGACTACGTCCAATGAGACAGCAGTAGCTGAGTGTCATCACACACCCAACCGTTGGGTTCCACAATCTCATGTGGAACACACAACAACCTGCGTCTCCGCCAAAAATGAACACTTTTGTTGGTTGCTTGACCGGGAA
>JARFXV010000476.1:2262500-2289699 GCA_031761425.1 Cosmopolites sordidus | reverse complement strand
ACAACACATACAGCCCGCACAACACAAATATATATTGACGTGGACCCAGCTTTACGGTGACAATGTCCCAGCGTTAGAAACTTGTGGGGTTTAGTTTAGTCGATTCGAAAAGTGGTGATTTCGACTTGAAAAACAAAGAACGCCCAAATCAACCGAAAAAAAATTAAAATGCCGAATTGCAAATGTCGTTGGAAGAAGATGATCTGCATGCCATGGGAAAGATCCAGAAGACATGAAAATGGGTATTACATCAGCTGAACGACAGACAGATAGAAACCGAAAAACGGTGTGTGAAGTTTTACTTTCTTTTACATTATGTCAAAAAAGTACCGGAATTTGGTCAATAAAACACAAAATGTTTATTATCCAATTTTATTGAATCGCCTTCAAAGTAGGTCCCTTCCGAAATAATACACTTATGCGAACGAAATTTTGGAAAGAGAAAGAAATCGACCGGAGCCATATCAGGTGAATATGGTGGTTGTTCGATGGTGCACTGTACCACTCATATGCACGTGTTTTTGATAAAGTCGACTCACCGTAAGCTTTCTGCGACCCGGCACACGACATTCCATTAAAAATGGAAAAATTAAGACAAAT
The DNA here is from genome assembly GCA_031761425.1 of Cosmopolites sordidus. Lineage (NCBI taxonomy): Eukaryota > Metazoa > Arthropoda > Insecta > Coleoptera > Curculionidae > Cosmopolites > Cosmopolites sordidus. The sequence goes on along the minus strand of JARFXV010000476.1, from coordinate 2,289,099 downwards.
TATTTGTTCGGTGTTTTTATCCATTCTAAAAATCGCAAAACAGTTGAGATGAACTGACAAAATCGAGCACTGTAAACAAACTATAGGTTATGAGGTGAGCGTGGTAGCTTCGTTTGGCTGGGTTTGCCAGTGTTGTGCTGGTTTCCCACCTTATAACTACACTATTGTCCAAAGGAAACACTGAAAAACTCGACACTCATCTTTATTTACAACTAAGATGTAAATTTACAATGAATTACTTTAACATCTAATGTTGACATATTGAGACCCATGTCTCCATCTTCCCACTGCCGAGAATTGCCGCTCAAAACCAAGGTCTCTGCTTGGCTTGGTGTCTGCTATGTGCCTTGGTGTGGTAGCTAACGCCAGTTATTGTAGGCGCTAAGCCGCCACAAGGCTCCCCTCTTAGTGAATTCGCTGTTGCGAATAAACGATACTTGTGTTGTAGTCCGTTTGATGGTGGTGGTAGTTTCTTTGATGATAGTGGGGTAGCAATGGTGGAGGTGCTGATTTTCTTGATGTTGCATTGATAGATGGCCGTGTGTCATTGTTAACTTCGATCACTTGCTGTTGATGTTAGGTGTATTGATGGATACGTTGGAATCACTGATGGTCACAATGAAACCGGTGATGAATTCGCTGCTGGTCACGATGGATCCGTTGCTGGTCACGATGGGACTGTTGATGGATCCTTGGATGTCACGATGCGACTGTTGATGGATACGTTGGAACTTGATGGTCACAGTGAAACCGATGATGAATTCGCTGCTGATCGCATCGGGACTGTTGATGGATCCGTTGTTAGTAACGATGGGACTGTTGATGGATCCTTTGATGTCACGATGCGATTGTTGATGGATCCTTTGCTATCACGATGTGACTGTTGAAGGATGCTTTGCTGTCACGATAGGACTGTTGAAAGATTCGTTGCTGGCTACATTGGGCCATTGATGGATGGATGGAGCTGAACCATTGATGGTTGGTGGGTTGCTGGTCGCATTGTGGCCATTGGTGATTGTGTTTGATTGATCCGTTGTTGGTTGGTGGGTTATCTGTATACATAGTTGCAATATTCCGAGTGCTTACCCTTCAAGTTCCTTCGGAGTTGGACGATGTTCGTTCGAAGTCGCCAATTGTAGGTTACCAATTGTGTTTGAATTATACGACGTTGGTTCAGGGCGATGTTCGTGCGGGATCACCAGTTATAGGTTATGAGGTGGGCGTGGTAGCTTCGTTTGGCTGGGTTTGCTAGTGTTGTGCTGATTTCCCACTTTATAACTACACTGTTGTCCAAAAGAAACACTGAAAAACTCGACACTCGAAATTTACAATGAATTACTTTAACACCTAATGTTGACATATTGAGACTCATGTCTCCATCTTCCCACTGCCGAGAATTGCCGCTCAAAACCAAGGTTTGCTTCTGCTTGGCTTGGTGTCTGCTATGTGCCTTGGTGTGGTAGCTAACTCCAGTTGTTGTAGGCGCTAAACCGCCACAAAACTAAATGACAGGTTACGTTCAAACTCCACGTCAGTATAAAGCCCAGTTGTGCCAACTTAGCAATAAAAATAATTTTGACAATCCCTTTATGCGCGTTTTTCAAACGATCAATTCCCGGTACTTTTTGGCAGAAAGTACAGTGGATCTCAAAAATATTCGGACACCCTATTTAAAAATAATTCTAGCAGTTCCAATTTATGGATTTTTTCCGTATATTTTAACGTTCTTAACTCCTTTCAACATCTTGTTAACAGAGTTCGGAAATCATCGGTTTAATTTAAAATTTTAAGAAAAAAAATTCGGAAGAGCAAACAAAAAATTAATTTGGATCAATCAGATTAGTATAATTAAGGTAATCTTCAATGTTTATTTACTACAAATATTAATTGGCAGACTGGTCGAAGGAGTATCTTAAAATGGGTCGTAAAAAAATATTAGTTCGCAAATAGCCATTAGTGCTATTTCGTTATGAAAGTGGAAATTCCTACCCAAAAATTAGGTAGGATTATTAACGGAACGGTATTAACAGACCGTTCGAACTTATTAAATGAAATAGACCAACGCTTTATATTAAAAGAAGTGCATAAAAACCATAAAATTAGTGCGCCTAGGCTCAAAACATTAGTGGAAAACCACAATCGACATCGAAACAATACGCCGTTGTATAAAAAAACTATGGATATCATGGACGTGTGGCCTGGACCAAGCCTTGGTTAAGTAAGAAAAATATTAAAACTCGACTACATTTTGCTAATGACTGCGTTTTGAAGCGTGAAAATTATTGGAACGGTATTATTTTCTCTGATGAGTCAGAAATGTTGAATTTTCACCAGAATAGGCTAAAAGACACGGAAAAGATAATATTAATTTGGAGGATATGTGGTTGCGACAGGATGGTGCTATGCCTCACTCTACTAATGAAACAATTGATTTATTGAGGGAAAAATTGTCTGGACGAGTTATTGCAAGAAACGGGGATGTTAATTGTTCACCAAGTTCATGTGATTTGACACCGCTGGACTATTTCCTTTGGGGGTACGTGAGAAGCCAGTTCTGTAAGAACAATCCACAATCGATACCTGAACTAAAGGATAAAATTCGAGTTATTGGTGATATAGGTTATACCAACATGTCATCCAAAATTTTGACAAAAAAGTGGACGTCTGTGGAGCTCCATAGTGCTTCAATTACACTGGGGAACAGCAATTTTGTTGACTTGGATCTGTGACTTGTTTTTGACTAATTTTTCATCTCTGAATTCAAAAATATTCACAGTTTTTCTCTATCACGTCAAGTTCTTAAGCTACAGCATACCCCTCATTTTACCTTAAAAGTGTACATACTAAAGGAAATTAGGTGAGATCTGACCAATAGATTAGAATATTTAAGGTTAGCATATTATGAGGTTAACATATTATTAAAAGTTAAATTGTGTTTATACAAAAAATAAATAAAAGATATTATGGTAAAAATTTCTTCTTATAGCTTTTCCAGGAGTGTTCAGTTTGTGGACATTCTCGCTTGATGCTCCAACAGTAGTCAGCCATCATACTGACATCCCATCTACCTTGATACCGCGCTTCCATAACCTTTAGATCTTGGTGGAATCGCTCGCCCTGTTCATCACTAACAGCGCCAAGATTTTCTGGGAAGTTAGAAAGATGACTATGTAAAAAAATGCAGTTTGATGCTCATGTTGCAACCAAGCTTTTTAAAGCTCCAAGAGTTGTTGAACAATTTCGATGTAATTCGGGGCTCGTGTATTTTCAAGAAAGCCTTTAACAATATTTTTAAAAGCCAACTAAGCATTCCTTTCAAGTTCGTTCATTGTTTCAGTGAAATTTTCATCTTTAACGAGTTGCCGAATCTGTGGACCATCAAACACACCAGCCTTTATCTTTTCATATGACAGGCTAGGGAATGCCGAAATGATATACTTAAAACAGTCTCCTTCAATTGACAAAGTCTTAAAAAATTGCTTCATGAGACCTAGTTTTATATGCAAAGGCGGAAATACAATGTTTTTTCTGTCGACAAGTGGCTGATTTAAAATGTTTGGATCACCGAGTCTTAGGTCAGATCTTAGCGGCCAGTTCGATTGCACCCAATGCTTCTCACGAGCTCTGCTGTCCCACATGCACAAAAAAACAGGAATACTTGGTATACCCGCGTTGCTGGCCAAGAAGGAAACAGGCCATTTTAAGATCAACACAGATGATTCATTGGTGCATGTTATATTGCAACAAGTCAATGACTTTTTTTATGTCGCCATATTCTTCACGCAAAGAAATTGAATGACCTATTGAGACTGAACCGTATAAATTTCCATTATGTAGGAGAACACACTTCAAGCTACGCTTTGAACTATAATGATAAACAATCGCCATTCAGTTGCGTTATAGTTAGAAATGGCCAATTCTTTCATTAAACCTTCTACGTTCTGGCAATATACAAATCCGTCATTATTTCTAAAGTACTGCCTAAATTCACTTTCTCTGGATCGATAGTAAGTGACTTTAGCTCCTTTGTCAAGCAAATTTTTTTCGTGCAGTCTTGATGCTAATAATTCCGATGCTTTTTTGGATAGTCCCAAATCTCGTGCTAAATCGTTTAATTCGTGTTGATTGAATCCTTTACGAACAGAATCATTGGAAACTTTGAATTCTTCGTCGGTGGAGTCACTTTGATCTTCACTTGATTCACATTCTTGTATTTCCAAAGAAGGTAATTCTTGAAAAACTGGCACTGGAATTTCAGCTGAATGTGGCACAGAGCGTATAGCTGACGGTAAACTAGGGTACTCAATTTTATGTTTGTTTTTCTTATTGAATCCTGATGTTTTCACTATGGAAAAGTAGCAATCACTTAAGTGATCTTTGAGCTCTCGCCAAACCATTGGTATACCAAACGAAAGTTTATTACGTGTTCTCTTCGTCCACATTCGTAAACTCTCTACACACTGCTTGCACACTTTATGAGGGGCCCATGATTTATCTTGGTCACCTATTTTCACTTTAAAATAAGCTAAATAGGCTTGCCTGACAAATGTACTAATGTTAGTCCGTTGAATGGGGATGGTAAAACTGCCACATATATAACAAAATTAATCAGGACTGTCACTTAAGACGAGAACTACCAGAGGCAGACATAACGAAAATCTGTAGATGTGTATGTATACTTTGACTTCACTATATCAGAGCGACACAGACCAGTGTACTTTAGCATCTCATGCGTAACTGACCGAACTAGTTTTGGATGACGCAACGTCACTCACGCCCCATCGGTCGTAAAACGTTTTGTTGAAGAACATACGGATTAAATTGCACACGTGTAATCCAAAATTACCAAAGCTGAACTTTCGGAAACAAGTACATCGATGATTTAATTACGATCCACCCTGTATACATGGAAAAAACAAAGAACAACAAAGTCAAAAATTGTTACGCGCAAGACCGTCGCCTCTTGTTCAATACGTAAATATCGATAAGCTGTAGTAAACGATTTTTTCCATTTTGAGTCCATTAGCCAGAGCCTTGATGTGTTTTTAATAACGGAAAGATTCGGGTCGAATTCCGAACGAATCGGTGATTCTGGAACGACCTCCCCCCTAGCTGCGTTCGAGAATGCCTCTCGAAAGGTTATCTGTCGCTTTCACGCATCCGGATATTTCTGGTTGTTTTATCTTTGCGCAGAACAAACAAAAGTTTTGAGTTAAGTACACAACCGATTTCGTAGCATCTTTGAAGTGGCCAACGATATATCCGCTACCGGGGATCTGCAAATGGTAAATGTCACTAGGTTTCGTTAATACATAAATATATTTCTGTTTAAACAAAGAGTTCTTTGTTCTTGTTTCAAATTTTTATTTTTAATCATTAATTTTTTAAGAAATTTTTCGAACTGTCGTTATAAAAATTATTTCAATGAAATATCTCGTAAAAATCTATCTCTCATCTTTGTAAAAATTACATCTCCCATTTGTAAAAATTACGCCCTCTTGAGCACATCTGCCTCTGTGCTTGTTTTCGATTTTTACAATTTTAAAAATTGAATTGCGTTTGCTACGAGTTTGTATTAAATTTTGCGTTAAAAACGGATTTAATGGTGCGAGGACCTTGGAAATGGTGGGAAACTGTTTCGGCAACGATACTCTAAAGAAACCAGTCGTTTATCAGTGGCATGATCGTGGTCATGAATTCGTCGATGATGACTAATGCAGTGGCAGGCCGTCAACATCGAAAACCGACGAAAACATCAATAAAGTGTAAAAAATGGTGGCCAATAACGGAGAATTAACCATCAGAGAGCTAGCAAGGGACTTGAACATTGCTTATGGATCCGTTCAAAACATTTTGGTAAATTATTTGGGTTTCTGCCGTGTTGCAGCAAAGTTAGTACCGAAAGACCTGAATTTCATGCAAAAAATTATAGTTTAAAAAAAACTAAAAAACACGCTTTAATGGTAAACCGAGCTAAAAAGTAAAACATATTTTTTAGTATAAGAATAAAGTAAAGAACGAGAAAATGAATGTGTCATTGTGAAAAAAGCGTGGAGATGTTTTATGTATGTTTTATGTTTTATTTTTCACTTTTTAGTTCGGTTTACCATTAAGGTAGTAATATCGGTTATAGAATTACTGTTCAGAATGAAATGAAACTTGGCATATTGGTACATTATAATAAGATAATGAACTATATTTTTTTCCTTTATTTGGGTTTTTGCCACTATCTAAAACTCAAAAAATATCAAAAATACCTGTTCTTATTTAAAGAAAGAATCACTAGGTAAAAACAAAAAACCAAACGGAGACAAATTTCCCAGCTTTTTTTTTCAAATGTCTCAGAGATTTGTCTCCGTTTGGTTTTTTGTTTTTACCCAGTGATTCTTTAAATTAGAACAGGTATTTTTGATATTTTTTGAGTTTTAGATAGTGGCGAAAAACCCAAATAAAGGAAAAAAATATATGAACACGCCACAGTCATTCAGACATTACTAAGATAATGAACTAGTTAAATTTTAAAGAGCTTCAGAAGAGAGATCTTTATGAGAAATCCTATTTTATTTTATTTCTCAAAAAGTACCGTTCAGATTTCAGTGCAAGTGGTATCACTGGAAAGAAAAAATAATCGAACATTTTGGTTACTCACAAATCGAGCTTCAGAGCGTGTGATAAGAGTTATTAGCAAGTAATTAAGAAAAATGTACTTGTTAATTACATGTGGCAACGCTGTCAAAGAGGTTATGACGCGCGCGAAATTTAAACATACATCGAATACGGTATGTGGGGATATCAGTGTCATACACATTTTTTATTACAAAACGTACGAACTACTTTTTATTAATACAGTTACATTTATTACACACAAAAAACCACGTGGTTTTCAATCGAAAAAGAAGGCGATGCTCTCGGATTTCATGGACTACAACGGTGTTGTGATCATGGATTCATTCCGGAAGGTCAAACTGTCAACAAGGAGCATTATTTGGACCAACTCGTGGATTTTGCACCACGATAACGCACCGTCGTACAATGCAATCATTATCCGCGATTTTTTGACCAAGAACGGAACGAATATCATCCGACAGCCACTGAATTCACCTGATTTGGCTCCCTGCGACTTCGTTCTGTTCAATCGAGTCGAAAAACCACTACGACGAACGTGTTTTAAGTGGAAAATCGAAGACTACTTTGATGGTCATACCCAACGCCGAGAATAAAAAAGGGTTAGATGAAGCGCTGGCGTAAGTGCGTTACAGTTCATGGAGAGTACTTTGATGTGGACAATATCAATTTTGTTGAATAAACTTGTATTTTGTATTTCCTGGCTAAATTCCGGGAAGTTTATGATCAAGGTGGTATATTTATTTAAACAAGAGTTCTGTGTTCTTGTTTTCTATTTGTTGTAGTAAATTTTGGAAATGTTTATTATAAACAAGATTTGAATAAAATCTAGGAAACCAACATTGTTGCCAGTTCGATCGCCACGCCACCAGAAAATCTATAAATATAATTATTTCTGTCGTAAACCATACACTTCGTTTAACCTCTTTATTGAAATGAAAAACCGCCATGGAAACAGGGGTGCTTTATTTTGTAGAAGATCTAATATATTGTTATTATGTCTCCCTTCTAAAGCACCCAATATAAAGAATACTTAACAACAAAGAAAATATTTATTTCATTATTATATTCATTTAGTTTATTTACAGTGCTCGATTTTGTCATTTTGTCTCAATTGTTTTGCGATTTTTCAATGGATAAAAACATCGAGCAAAAAATGTGTCTTAAATTTTGCATTGCAAATGAAATTTCGTTTACGGAGTTGCTGAAAACGTTGCAGACGGCTTACGATGAATCGACTTTATCAAAAACACGTGCATTTGAGTGGTACAGTGTATCCAAAAGCGGTCGAGATGTGGTGGGAAATTTTCCTCGCTCTGGTCGGCCATCAACATCTTCAACTGAAGGAAATAGTGAGTGAAAATCGTCATTTAAGTTTGAGAGAGATAGCCGCTGATCTTTCTGTATCTCACGAATCAATTCGTACCATTTTGTCATTGGTAGAGCATGAAATGCATTGCCGCTCGACTAGGGCCGAAAAACCTGAATTTTCTGCAGAAACTCAATCGCGTAAAGGTCGTTGAAGACATGCTAGAACGAATCAGTTGCGACCCCACGTTCACAAAACGCATTGTAACTGGTGATGAGACATTGGGTATACGAGTTTGACATGCAAATCAGTCAACAAGCTTCGGAATGACGCCTTCCAACTGAGCCGAAACCGAAAAAAACACATCAAAATCGATCAAAAGTTAAGGTAATGTTGACTGTTTTCTTTGATTATCGCGGTCTAGTGCGCTCGGAATTTTTGCCAGAAGGTCAGACGATAAATAAAGAATATTATCTGAGCGCTATGCAACTTTTGAGAGAGCAAATTCGTCGAAAATGCCAGATTTGTGGAACGAACACTTCTATTTTGCATCACGATAACGCACCATCTCACAAGGCTATCATTGTGAACGAATTTCTGGGCAAAAACTCAACAAACACCATCGAACAACCACCGTATTCACCTGATATGGCTCCGACCGACTTCTTTCTCTTTCTAAAACTCAAATTACCACTTCGAGGTACCCGTTTTCAGTCCATAGAAGACATAAAAGAGGATTCGCGAATGTATATCTAAAAAACACCTCAGTATAAAAATAAAGAAAGAAACGAGATTGATGCAGAAGAGGAAGTGTGGGAAAGATGGAAGCAGTAGGAAGAAGTGTGGGATGATGAAACGGAGCTTGGAGAAGATATGCTTTTCAAGCCAAGTGCAGATATACACAGCCTTCATTTAATTCAAAAATCCCCGTGACCTATAAATATGAACAAGCTGCACGACAAGTTAAAAAGACAACCAACACGACAATATAATCATAACATTTGAAGTCCTACTGTTTTGAACCTAAAGTAAAAAAAAAATAAATAAATAAATAACCCCATCGTAGCAGATGCCACTATGAAAAAAGAAGAGGCGCGCATGTCAGCGAAAACGATTTTTTTTTAATCAAATGTGTTTAAAGAGCTACATTTAAAATGTTTTTTGTTACTCAGGAATCATACAAAATAATAAAAATATTTCATGTTGTTTTAGTACACCGTATTATAGCCTTAAAAAATACTAAATTCAACAACAGGAAAACCAATACATTGAAAGCACATGGCGAACCTGTCTATAAGTGGGACCAGAATGATAGCTGCATATGGCCGACTGCTGTTTCCCTGTTTGTCTGGCGCAGGGCAGTATGAATAAAAACAGGAAACTGATAAAAGTTTACAGTTGTTTAAAACAATAAATTATTGTATAATTGTCGTTACTGTATTGAATTAATAAAGACTTACTAGATACGGCAGAGAAATGTAAAAATTTAAATTAATTTAAAAAATCTATTCTTTGAAAGAGGGTCTTTTATATGATTAATACGACAAAAAGTTATTAAGAAATTGGAATATCATGTCATAAAATCATATCAATATCATATCATACCGAGATGATCATATTTAAATTAGGTATATATATATAAAGGTGGTCGTTAAATTTTTTTTTCCGACGCCCCAAAAAATCTTTCTTTTGATGAAAAAAAACGGCGGATTTTTTTTTTGCAAAAATAACACGTGCCTCAAGACGATCTAAGTTAATTTTTGTAATAAAATCGTAGTTTTTTTGTAAGTATCTCTTAAAGTATACGGATTTGAGAAAAAGATATAGGAGCAATTTTGTAGGAAATGAAATTCTGCTCAAAAAAGGTTCTCTCCATTTTCTTCATAAAATTCATATTTATGGAGATATTCTCAATAATAAATTCATGAACTCCGTATAGTTTATATATATATATATATATATATATATATATATATATATATATATATATATATATATATATATATATATATATATATATATATATATATGTTTGTATGTACGTCTTAAAATGTTGACTATATGGAGTTAATGAATTTATTATCGAGAATATCTCCATCCATAGATATGAATTTTATGAAGAAAATGGAGAGAACCTTTTTTGTAGAGAATTTAATTTCCTACAAATGCTTCTATATCTTTTTCTCGCATCCGTATACTTTAAAAGATACTTACAAAAAACTACGATTTTATCAAAAAATGAATTTAGATCGTCTTGAAGTACATAATATTTTTGTTAAATTTTGTTTTTATAGATTTATAATTTATTGAAAATGTCGCGGATTTCACAACGACAATTCGACAATTCAAATATATTTCAACGTTCAAGACAAAGAACGTCCCAGTAGGCTGAAAACGTTTGAAGATGCGAAATTGCAGGATTGGATGAAGACCCAACACAAACGCAAAAACAAATGACAGATTGTTGTGACAGTTGGCAGTTGAATGTGAGCCGAGGCGTAATTTGTGGACGATTACAAGCGATGGGAAAGATCCAAAAGATGGGAAGATGGGTGCCACATGAATTGAATGACAGGCAATTAGAAAATCGAAAAATCGTCAGTGAAATACTGCTTCAAAGGCGAAGTCGGCCCATCGACTGCAGGGCCAAATCGCTTTGGTCTCAAGACTATGCTCTGTGTCTGGTGAGACCAGATTGGTATCGTATATTATGAACTATTGAAACCTGGAGAACCAGTTAATACCGATCACTACCGACAAAAAATTATCCATTTGAACTGTGCATTGAACGAAAAAAGTCCACAATAGGCTCAAAGGCATGATCAGCTGATTTTGCAGCATGACAACGCGCCGTCTCATGCAGCAAAACCAGTTAAAGAAGTGTTGAAATCACTTGGATAGGAAGTTTTATCGCACCCGCCGTACTCTCCAGACCTGGCTCCATCCGACTACCACCTTTTCGCATCAATAAGGCACGCGCTTGCAGAGCAGCACTTCGCCGATTTCGAACAAGTTAAAAAATGGCTCGATGAATGATTTAGCTCAAAGGACAAACTGTTCTTTTGGAATGGCATCCATAAATTGCCTGAGAGATGGGTAAAATGTATAGAATCAAAAAGCCAATACTTTGAATAAATACATTCTAACTATCTATATATATATATATATATATATATATATATATATATATATATATATATATATATATATATATATATATATATATATATATATATATATATATATATATATATATATATATATATATATATATATATATATATATATATATATATATATATATATATATATATATATATATATATATATATATATATATATATATATATATATATATATATATATATATATATATATATATATATATATATATATATATATATATATATATATATATATATATATATATATATATATATATATATATATATCTGATGATCTGATCTGATCAAAATGAAAAAATACAAAAATTACATATTTTAAACGATCCACTTCGATTTTTGGAACAGCATTTGGTAGTAGTCTCACTTTTACCTTAGATGTTAGATCAAAATGATGGGAACGTAAAACCTGCTGAGGTTTGGAATAAAGTCTGACTTTTTAATAAAATTATACCACTGTGTTCTTCTATTTGGATCTTTGGGAAACCTTGAAAAAAGATAAACTAGTTAATAACATGAAATCCAAATCAAAATTGAAGTAACATACACATATATTACTACAATAATTTCTGAAAAAATGGATTGTAAAAAAAAGGTAACACTCTGTATTATTAGTTGTTTTTTATAGGTTCTTTATATAAGTAAAGTAACATGTTTTATATGTATCAAACGAAAACTAAAAAATAATTTGAATTTTCAAGGCCCAGTATCTCAGAAAACTGAACATTTTAGAACATATGTTAAAAAATTAAGTTCTAAAATAAGATAATCACTATCTTGAATAACATTATAATTATATTATTTTACCTAAATTAATTTAACTACGCCTATGCATGCCAGGCGATTTGGTGGCTTCATAACCTTAAAATTTTATTCAAACAAAATACGTTTATATTTCTAAATAATTGGCAAATTTAGAATTAAAAGCACTTACCTATGTAATGTTACTCCTGCATTTTGATTTTTTCGTGTCAGGGGACAACCACAAGACGCACAACTAACCATATTTTGTGTGTCTGTCTTACTTCCAACATTATTGCTTTTTTTGTCAATATAATAAGTATTAATATGAATTTTCACCAGAACACACAAAAAGAGTATTCCATTGCACTTATTCGGCAGTTATTATTGAAAAAAAAAACACATTAAAATTGCTGAAATTTGCTATTAAACTTCTAAGTTGTTGACACCAACTACCAAAATTCCAAAAAAATCTGTGGTGTTTCAATATGGCCGTTTCCGTCCCCATGCATCCATGTGTTCGATGTTCAGTGACATGGGAATGTCAGATTCATGCCCTTGTTGAGGTCATGCCTACCGACTAAAACCCTTCCCCCTCAAGGATATTTTCTGGTCGTGGCTTGGGAACCGCCGTTAGGCATTACTTCAGGGCACAACAGATTGTTGGTACAAATTTGTCTTACGTCTTCCCTCGTCCTCTATTTTTGTCCTCATTATTTTCTTCACAATGCCCATTATTCTTGCCCACTGTCTTTCCTTACAAAAACAGAGCGGCGGTGTTGTGCTCCGTCACTTCTACATTGCATTCCGCAGCAGTAGCCATCCGCAACGGTTCCCATCTCGGGCAGTGGAAGATTGTGTGGTCCCTTGTATCCACCATCCCACAGTAGTGACAATCTTTCTCCTCTGACTTTTTCATTCTGTATAAATAGTATCTGAAGCATCCATGGCCCGTTTTTGCTTGTGTTGTGTAGAAATTTGTCTCCCCTAATTTTCTGTTATACCACTCTCTCACGTCTCGGATAAATGTTTTTGCCCTCATAGTCGTTCCATTCTTTGTGCCAGGCTTCCAGTAATTTCTGTCTTGCTTGAGTTTTTGACTCCTTTCTCCTTTCGAATATTGATATGCTTTCTATGATTCGGAGTCTTATTGGTGGTAGACCAGCAACGGCTAGGATGGCGATTGTGGGCACGGTTCTGTATACACTTGTAATGCGTATTGTCATTTTTCTTATGTGCTTATACCTTAAGACATTTGCCCAAATAGGCATATATATATATATATATATATATATATGTGTATATAAACTGTTAATGTCTTAAAACAGCCTTTAATGTCTTCATTTTGACAAATCTCGGGCCTTGAATAAAAAATTCCGCGTTCGGTCTTCTAATCTTCTTTTTCTATCGTCGGAAAACTTTCACATATAGTTTACTGTCAAATTTTCGCGTAAAACTTGCCTTATTTTTACATTATTTTTGAATTTGACTAAAATTCGACACGGCGCGTGGGACGACCGTTAATTTTTAATTCAACTTTCTCCTCCAAACTTAAATTAGTCATTTTTAACTGTTTTAAATCAAACACCTTCATGTTTGCAATTAAAATTGATTCTTTTTATTTAAAAAGTACTACTCAGTGTGTACACACGTAGCAAATCCCAAATCAAAACAAGTATTCGGAAGGCGAACGAAATATGCGACGCGAGACATATCAAACGCTCCGTACCCGTCAAATCAGCGTTTAAAATTAATTACCGATACGCTCGGTCGCAGGGAATCTGCGTCCAAATCGCATGTTTTAGAAGGCAGTTAACCCCCCCCCCCCCCCGAATGCTGGCAACCAACAAAACATGTAAGGCCAACGATGTAAAAATTGTGGCGAGAGGATGGAATTTTTATCCGCATTATTTGGTGTGATGGGTCGACAGACGTTCTTCTACATTTGATTTTTGAGATTTTAATTTTTAATAATATCTTAAAATGAGTTAAAGAAGAGAAAATGAACGGAAATAAAATATGGTGTTTTGCTATGAAAAATTGTTTACTGTAATAAATGCTGGAGGTGCGGCGTCCCAACGCCCTCCCTCACGAGCCGCCACTGCAGTGTGGAGACCAAAGGCAAATTACAGAAAGCAACAGGCAAAAATTACAAAATTATGGGCTTAAATAGGCTGGCAAGGGCTAAAAAAAACATATTCTCTTTATTCTCGGCTTCATACTTATACGTTATGTAAATCTGAAATCTATTTCCTAAACAAATGCTTATGAATTTTATTTTTGGAGTCAAAAATAACAAAACCGCCATTATAAAGCTCTCAAACCTCATACCTTCAAAAACCTGTTAGCCCAGCTGTTATGTCCTGTATTTAGATCTCGACCCATACAGAAAAAAACTTTATATTGATAAGGGACGAAGGGAAGTCATTTTAGTTCAGAATAGTGCTGAAGGTCAGGTTTCACATCCGTCGTATTCTCCAGACTTAGCCCCATCGGATTTTCATATATTTCCATTCCTACATCACCTGCTTGAAGTCACTCCTAAGAATGCCCGCGAGAAAGACAGGGGGAGACCAATGTCAACAAGAGATAATCCAAAACGACTATTCCTTTAAGATGCTGCACATACAGAGCGAAGAAAAATAAAACGTAATCCGTAATCTAAACAAAACGTTCAGATGAACCCTCGTAGAATTTCGTTTGCCACCGTGTTGCTAATACCGGCTAAGACACTGGGAAGCGGACAAAACCGGTTATTATCCTTATCAATAATTCACCTCAAACGATGCTTGGTTTTTTTTTTCGAATTTTAATTGTTTTTCGTGTTTCGAATCAAGAGCGCCGCAATAATCGTCGATTTCTCTTCGAGCGCGTGTGACGTCGACGCTTAGGTGACGTAGCGCGTCATTGACATTGACATTGTCGGAATGCCAAATAACTGGCGAATTTGTTACAGCCCGATGGAGATAGATTTAATTTGAGAGGTGATGTTGTCTCTTTGTTTTGGTGTTCGTGGATGTTTGTGAATGTGTATTTTTATTTTTTTAATTTACAGGAGTTCCTCATCCTGAGCGGAAGTACACTTTGAGGAAACGCCAGAGCGCTGCGTTAGACACCACTACCTTCATCTGTTACACCTGTGCTTTGGAATACCCCTCATCAAGCATCAGGTTGTTATACTGTTGTCCTAATGCAGAAAAGGTAGCTATACTTTGGTGTCCACAACAAACAAACCCACGTCATATTTTTTCTAGGAACCATATTTTCCATTCATACAGTCCTTGAAGGCACCACCAGGTGCTAGTCCTGTATCACCCCAAGGTATGGTCCAAGTGTGTTCCACCTGCTATAAAAGTATTCCACAAAAACATCAGGTAAATTTTAAGAATACTCCCGAAATAAGTCGTCATTACCGATATTCTTGTTCGATAGGTATTTGGTGGAGATCCCTCTGCACCATCACAGGCACCATCCAACAACCACGTAAGTGTCACGGAAGTGCAATACCTGAACAGCACGTCGTCACGTCCTAGTACGGTGAAGAGTCCGGCCAATTCAGCTGGATCGGATATCAGATACAAGCCCTACGATATAAATCAAGCCAACATAGTCACCAGCAAGAAAAAACAAGCGGCCTTGGTGGAAAATAGAAATTCTAAGGTAAAATACAAGAAGTTCTAATCAATTCTTGTACTACAACCTTTGGTTTACTGGTAAACATCAACCTATCAACGCGCGTTTTGCTAACCACGTTGCCTACATCAGGAGAGCATCAGCATCTACTAGGGCTTACATTTAGTTTGTGGAAAGTGGCTGTCGAATTATGAATGGTGACTAAACTATTACTTCCGGTCACCTGGAGTCCCTAAACTTAAAGGACACTAAATTAAGATCTATAAAAGACTCATTCGGCCAGAAGCCACTTATAACTGCGGGATGTTGGCCCTCGTAAAGATAATGGAAAGTGGGGATCAGGTATAACTTCGAACTCAAGAAGTTATACAAAGATCTGGATGTTACCGACTTTGTGAGAGTTTAGCGACTTAGATGGGTCATGCCAGAAAGTGGAATACCAAGAAGAATTATGGAGGTACGAATGAAATAATCAGAAAGAAAGTACTGCAGTCAAAAACTAGCCTGATGAAGGTGAAGGTTAAACCTCACCGACAGTCTGTAGTACCACAGGAAGAAGATTAGGACTGGAGATTAGAATCTAGACTAGATCATTATGTAATAATAGAATAAGGCAGAGAAAAAAACCCAGAGTAGAAAAAATAATCTTGCAAACCTGATGGTCTTAATATCATAGATAAAATCCGAATAAGTGAAAAAAAAAGGGCACTGAGAAGAACAAATGAAGAAATAATTAACCAGTGGAATGGAAATATGTTAAAAGCAAGTTATGGAGGAAAGAAAACACAGGGGGAGGCTGAAAAAGATGACCAAACAGAAATCTAGAGAAAATTTATTACGAACTAACAATGCCTTCATCACAATCTAGAGAATCAAGTGGCAAGAGAGGAGCAGAAAATGTGACACGAAAGCATTGTAGGAGAGTCATTTCGTTACAGGACAACGCCCGGTCACGTTCAGCAAAATAACTGTGGAAACGATTACCCAGTTGGTCTGGGAGATTTTATCGCTCCCGCCGGGTTCTCCAGACTTGGCCCCTTCAGATTTCCGTCTCTTCCGATTCCCGCACCATCACCTCGATAGCCGCTTCGCATCTGCTGAGGAAGTCGAAGAAAGTCTCAATGGCTTTGTCATATCAAAACCATCGAGTTTTTTTGTATGAAAGGTGGCGAGAGAGATTACTTCGAAGATTAATGTTCTATTGCTTATTTCGTAAATAATTGTCAAAGGTAGTAAAAAAAGCCAAAAATAAATCAAGAATAAATGAATGAATAAAAAATGAAATAACAAGAAATGAAATAAAACTAATATGTAAGAAAATTACAAACTTACACAATTTCAGTGCTATCTCAAACAAAGGAATCAATTACAAACCTTTTTTTTTTATTTGTGCACTTAAGTAAATAAATAAAAGGCTACGACGCTGTCAACTACAGGGGTCACGACCACAATCTGTGTTTTAACTCCAGTAAAAATAAAACCGTTCAGACTGTGTCGTGAAATCGAAACAATAATAAACAATCTGGTCTGCAAATTACGAAATTTCTTGACCTCTCTGACTTCAGATACATGGTCCATTTTATTCAGAGATAAACCTTCGACATATCCCACTCTATTTTTGTATCTTCATCTCATTCTGAGTTTTCCGCAAAACATATTTGCGCTGCAATTGTGACGGTGGTACAAGTATAAGTAACACAGGTCTGCTTTATGTGTTAACATTTATTAAAAGCGTTAAATGACAAAATATCAAAAAGCAGCTCTAAAGGTAACCATTTTTCTTTTGACTCTGTATACAAAGTTCACAGCATAATCCACAGGATAATACAACGTTTTCCACAATCGAGCTAAACAAAATACTGTTTTATCTTGTTTTCGTATCTTTCACGAGACGTCATTTTTGTCCCTGCGTTGATCAACAAAAATTTGTTTGGGTCAATTGCACTGTTATGAGTAAGAAGGCTTGTCGGCAGGTCAATGTGTCAATAAATAACGTTTAAATGGAATAATAGACCACGCGATAAACCAATTTCTAAATTTGCATATGATTTCTCAATCATTTTAACTAAATCGTGCAGTTTATATATCACGTGAGTTCTATTTGGCGAAATTGCAAGAGATAACTCTTTTTTTGATCAAAATTTTGATATGTCAACTTTGCAAGTGCAACTGTCAAACTTCTTGTTTCCTGAGCAACGACATTATTTTTTTTGTCTTCTACAAATATCGGCAAATAAAGGCGAGCTATTTGTCAATATCCCCCCGTATTGGGGCCTCTCAACACTGTTTATTCTTTCCAGTCATAAGACTATTAATTACTGTTTTATTAATCTTAACTTCGCGTACCTTTACAAAATGTCTTGAGATGATCCATAAGAGATGCCAAAATCTTATGCCGTCGTTAACAAAAGTTGAAGGCCGGCTGATATGGGAAAAGTTTTCAACGATCTCACAGCCTTCACTAAATGCTTTACGCCACTCAAATACTCTGGTTCTTGAGGTAGCAGTATCCCCATAGGCTATCTGCAGTGCATCCGTAGCAGAAATTCCATTGGAAACACAATATTTCACTCAAATTCTTTATTCAATTTTTTTTATCCATAGTTAAAGTCGCCAGAGCAACTTTTCGTGACACAAACATCTGCCAAACACACACTAATTGACATATCGCGCCCAAACTTTACATGAATGTCACATACGGTTGTACCAACCTAAGAAAGAAAATTCGAATTAATAAACCGCGCGCGGTTTAAACGACTTAGCCGCGGTTAATTTCGATCACATGGTAAGTTTAAACAGGTCAGACTGCATAGAGTAAATAGATTTTTTACCCCTCAAAATACAATTCCTGATATATCCTGTTATGTAGTTTTCATCTAGCTTGCTTCACAACTTCAATTCTGTCATCGCCGATTATCCAGTTCATTTCCCTTCTACCATCACCATTGTTTTATCTATATTTATCTCTAGACTGGCTTTTTCAACGGTACATTCAAAGAAATATTGTTTCCAATCAAGCTATATTAAGAGAAGAGGTAACTGTATCTGTAGTGCAACTATCACTTAATGTAAGTCATATAGAATCACTGTATGTATTTTCCAGGCTGCTTTAGCTACCAGAACCACCTCACCTTTGGTAGACATAAATGGACATCCCAGTTCCCAAAGTTACCGTTGCTACATCTGCGCTGGTCTCTATCCGTTGGAACAAATGGAGTGGATCAGCACGTCATCTGAGGGTATGAATTCTCATGCCATGCATTTTCCCTGCCTGTCAAAGGTTAGTCCCTTCATACTCCGTACATTCTACTCTTTCCACATCAACGTTTTCACCTTCCAGATCGGCAGAACCTTGGAGAACAGCTGCATGGATTCACACGGCAGAGTTCTAAGTTGTACTAGGTGTGTGAACCATTTGGCTCAACAGTGGGAGACATTCGAGGCGGACAGAGTTCCTTTAGAGCGGCGAAGGTACAGACAAGTATAAATTCCAGAAAAACTGATCTTAAATGATGAAATTGTCGCAGGTACGATATACCAATGCCCGAATCACCTTTGATGAACGGTGACAGGGGGATACCAACGCCACCTAGTACAAACAGCGAAAGAACGGTGTGCAGTAACACGACGACAGGTGGCAGCAGCATCTACTGCTTTCTGTGCGGCTTACACTCAGAGTTTACCTTAGCCAGAGTCGTGTATAGTAAACCACAAGGTAAGTAGGACTTTAACTAAGAAAATATTCGCAAGAAAGTCCAATTCGGTTTTGATTAGGGAGGAACGCGCCATATTTCCCCACGTTGTTACGTCATAAGAGCCCGCCCAACGCCGAGCAACTGAGGGAGGATGGCAGCGCCCTCGTGTGTACCTTTTGTTACCATAGTTTAGTGCATCAGTGGCGAAGGTCTCTCTTAAAAATCTCTCTTTATTTGATTTAATATTACTGTTGTTTATACAGATATGAGTCGCAAGGAAACCATGCCCCACCAGCTGATCGAAGGGAGTACAACACTCACGATTACTGCTGTTACGTGTGCGGGGTGACGACTTACAGAAAGCGAGTCAGAGCCCTTCTGATAAAGGTTGTTCTCGGTTCTAATATATTTCATTTTTGATGAGGGGAAAATGTTTACTTTAGGACTTTCCTTTCTTGCGGTTTCATCCTCAGCCAGAGAACTCGCTCCTGCTGGAAAACGGAGACTATTCAGTTGTCTGTTTGGACTGTTACGAGACCTTGAGAACACAGTCGCTCGAGTACGAAAGGTACGGTTTACCTTTGGACAAACGACAGTACAATTGGATCACCCAGCCTCCCCCTCCGGAGGATAGTCCGGAAGCTGGTATCGCCCGATTGCCAAGCGGGCAAAGAAGTGACAAAGTGGTAAGTGAGACGCAAGAAAAACGCGAATCGGTCATCTACAGGGTTTGATGGGTCGTTTCAGGCCCCACCTACGTTCCTAGCCAAACCTACCAGGAAGAACCATTCCCCTAAGATTATGGAGAGAAGAACTACATCAAAGACTGAACAAAACTCAGGTGAGTTCAATCAGCTAATAGTTTTATTGTAAAATCAATTGCTAATGCTCTATAATCTCTACGTATAAGTCTAATTCTCTGCACTGAACTATCTCAGTGTTGCAAAAGATGAACATTTAATCGGTTTCTTGACACCTTCTTGAATGAGGCCTTTTTTTACTCCTTTATTGTATTTTTTTAACTTAAAAACTTTGATATGACTGTAGAGCAATAAAAAACCTCAAGTCTTGTATTGGAACCTTCCACGTGAAACACTAAACTCAAAGAGATTTACCACTAAGCACCAAATCACGTTTTCCAAACTTCTCGGGGCGTGTTTCTCTAACCGTGTTAGCAACATCAGGAGATGATTTAATCTAATTCTAAAACCAAACTGTTCTATTTATATGACAACCTTAACTAAGTGTTACATTATACCTCTTGTCCACTGAACGCTGCAACCAGCGACATCGAGCGACAATTAGTTACAACGCGATGCACGAATCAAACCCGCGTAATAGCACAGAAGCTCGTCCACTGGCAGAGGGTCTGTCGCAAGTTATAGAGAGCTGTCGCGCTTCGTCGCAAAAGATTCAGTTCAGTTTGATTTTATCGCCTCTGTAGCACGAACAAATTATTGAAATGGACAGCGAGAAATTGATTGATTTAATGTTTGAAAGAAAATATTTGTGGGATCAAAAGGAGGCGCAGTATCACATGAGAACCGTGACAACGAAGATCTGGAACGAAGTAGCAGCTGATATGAAGGAACCAGGTAATATAATTTTGCATAATAAAAAACTTCATAATAATAACAATTATTAATAATTAATACAACAGTGTATTATTGCTTTCATTTTTTAGTTTACAAAACATGTGTTTATAATGGATTAGCAGCAAAAAAAATTGTCCCTCCCGTCGCTTACTTCTATTAAAATGGTTATGATCTACTAAGGAAGGGATCACTTGAGCTCTGGCTCTTGGCAATAATAGCTGACCAAGTATTTTTTCATAGGAAGCTGAATAGTGATGAGTTTCTAAAAACACCACTTTCACTTTGTTTACCATATGCTATATTACAGAACATGTTTCATGAATGATTCTACCAACTGTTACATCGGGAGCCCAAAAGAATAACCCAATGACCGCTTACTTTAGTTGTACTTCTATTAAAATGGTTACGATCTACAAAGGAAGGGATCACTTGAGCTCTGGCTGACACCAGTTCAATAGCTTTCAAAAGTATTCGCTATTTATTGGCTATGATGCCAAAGAACCATCAACGACTTGACTCACTCGTGATAAACGTTTATTATAATTATCTTTGTCAGACGTCAAATTCTTAAGGCAATAATAGCTTACCAAGTAGTTTTTCATAGGAAACTGAATAGTGATGAGTTTCCAAAAACACCACTTTCACTTTGTTTACCCTATGCTATATTACAGAACATGTTTCATGAACGATTCTACCAACGGTTCATCGAGAGCCGAAAAGAATAACCCAATGACTTGTGAAACGAGCCCATTTCCAGACACCTGTAAACATAACTAATTATTGGTATTATACGATCTATACCTGTAACAATGCATGTAAAATTAGCATAAAGAAATACTTCAATCTTCTTTTTTTAGTTACCGATGTCAAGGGAAAGTGGAAAAGTCTCGGAGATTCCTTCAAGTAGGAGTTCAAAAAATGATATGAGGAACAAAGCAGTAAAAGAGCAATAACGATAAAACCATGGTCACTTTTCGGTCAGATAAGTTTCCGGATGGGTGTTGCTCCAAAAAAATCACATTCCCGTATTAAGCAACCACAAACTGACGTACAAAATAGCGAAGTCATTGACAATCTAAGACGTACCGAGCAGCCGATCACCACCAATAAACTTCAGACCAACAATGAAGGTTGTACTGAAGACAATCATGAAACATAGAGCCAAATAAAACATTGAAAGCCCGACCAAAAAGAAAAAAATTAATTATGACTAGAAACTACTCGAGATCGAAAATTAAAAAAAACTATCTGTTGTTCAACAGGCAACAGCGAATAGCCAGGATAGTGACTTCCAGTTCTTGACGATTCTTACCGCATCTGCGAGATGTTCCCACGAGTAAAAAATTGCCGATACGTCCCGAACTCCTAAGCGTTCTAATAATAGAACAAGAGAAACCGAACAACCTCTTGCTTTTCAAACTATAATTTTTACTCCGGGAAGGTTCTCATCATACACTTCTACACTGTCCAACACTGACGATGCCTCTGATGTCTCTACATATTGGAAAAATTGTAGTCCCCAGGTCCCAATGAATAAAAACACTTCATTAAACTAATTTTTAAAAACTGGTTTTCTATTCGGCATACCTTAAAGTCAGCATGGCTGAATTGATGTCCCTTGTTCTTGAGCCTTAAAGTATGGGCTGGGGTTGTGTCCTTTTTCATCCTTTTTGTTCTTATTTCATGTAATGTGAATGCCTGTGCTGAATGTTGTGACGGTTTTTCTTTTTCTAAAATTTCTATTTTTTTTTCTTCGGTTTGGCCCACACACAAGCAGTGCTTTGTGGGTTGTAGGTTAGTTTTCTTATTATGTTAGCGTAAGATCTAGACATACCGCCTGTATAGTATTGTATTGAACATTGTAAAGATTGTATTGTAAGGATCTTAATAATAATAATAATAAAAAATATTGATAGATGTTCTTCGATTGACACACTTCACGACTTGATTCCCTTTTCGAATGATCTTTCCGATCCTGGAGATCACTGTACAGCATAAACTCGCCATTGCTTCGTTTTTTAGTGAAAATATTATTCACCCTCTCTTTTCTCCTCTTCTGGGCTCTTCTTTGACTAAAATAAGGTGAATCAAGTGCTAAAAGTGTTTGCAAATCAAAATACATTGCGACTCGAAATGATCGACGCAGACTGACTTCGTCAGCAGAGGACTAGGTCTGGTCTCGTTACTTCATGCTATGCATTGTAGCGTGTTGTAGTGACCAGTAGACGAGATACCTTAGTTAAACACGCGGTTCATGATTTTTATAAGCTTCGTTAGGTACGGTTGTAATATAAGTAGAACACAGTTTGGATTTAGAATTAGATTAAATCATCTCCTGATCATGATAACATGGTTAGAGAAACGTGCGTCAAAGAGTTAAAAAAAATCGATTTGGTGTTTAGTGGTAAATCTTTTTGAGTTTGACAAAAAACATCATGTTTTCATATTTTTTAAGGTGTAGTTTTATTGCAGCCTATTAAGTGTTAAAACAACTGACATATATCTAAATATATATCAGCTGCATATATCTAAATTTGAAGACAGATTTACAGCTGATAATGTAGTGAGTTAATTGAAGGAATACTTTTTATTTTTAAAAATTGAGCAATAGAGCTCGGAAAACTTTTTCAGAATATATACTGGTTGAAAAGGAAAGTATTTGCATAAATTTAACTCATGAACCTTTATAGTTTTTTTTTGAACCAAAAAACGTGTCCAAAATGCAACCATTTTCTTGAAAAATAGGTTTATTTTGAAAATTAGATTTAATCTGAGATTAAATCATCTCCTGATGATGCTGATATGGTTAGCGAAACGTGCGTCGAGCAATGAAAAAAAGTGATTTGATATTTAGTGGTAAATCTCTTAAAGTTTGGTTTAATCTGCTTAACAGAGGGATGCATAGAGAAGGTTCACACAAAATTTCAAATAAATCGGTTCAGTAGAGTTTGAGATATCATGCACGCCAGCTTGAAAAAAGTAGTTTCGGGAAAAACGCGTTAAAGTTTGGCGCAGTCTAATTCATATGATGGTACTTTATACTTATATTTTTATAATCTGCGATACATACATTGGGCCTTTCTCTACCGTCTATTGTTCGATCCACTATCTCTGAAAATAATTTGAATTTCGAAAAATCCTCTTAAGGACATATTTTTAAATGTTTAAGCTTTGAAAATATGCAAATAAAAAAAACGATTTTTTCAAAATTCTAGACTTGGATTTCCCCTTAATTTTCTTAACAATGTGAGAACGTTTATTTTCGTCTTGTTTGAATTTGAATATTTGAAAATTAAATTAATTAATCCTTTGTCACAATTAATTAATGTATTGTACATGTGGAATATACAATACATTAGAGATTTTTTATTGAAATCTTTTAAGCAATTTAATATTTGAGTTGCTGTTCCCCACAGTGGTGTCCTTAGGCCTAATTGTTTCCTTTCTGCCCATATCTGTTTATGCCTATTCAGATATTTACCATCTTCAGCTTGATATTATACAATATAAGAAGTTTCGCTATGAATAGTAGAATTGGCATTAGTACAGCCCATTCAGAGAAACACTGGTTGCACGTCATCGAAATCTATGACGCACTCACGTTACAATGTTGCCACATCAACACCAAAATACCCAGACTTTGGCATTTGTATGATCGATAAAACTGTAAATAAAAAAGTAACACGAAAAGTTTTTTATTTAAATGTTCTAATCAAAAATCTGTTTCGAAACTTCTGCCTGTCAACATAAAGGCTTCATGTCATTCAGTGTCACTAAAACAACTTTCAGCATCTGAATCGCTGTTCAAGTAAATTATTAAAGGATTAACTCTAGTCTATCAAATACTCTTTCGCGATTCGACCATCTTTGAATCTCTTCTTCTGTAATGAATCTCTTCTTCTGTTCTTTCCACATATCCAAACAGTTATCAATCGTTCTTTGATCTCGACCTATATGACGATTGTAATAATTTTTGGCCACCCCCATATCAATTCTATAGGATTGAATATGCAATGATAAGAGGAAAGACGTAATACTTTGTGGCCATACTCTTCAGCCATATGATCTGCCACATATTATTTTTTAGGCTTGTTCCTGGCACAAACATGATGAAACACAAACCTGTCACTTTAATTACTGCTTACCGAATAACGATTTGCAGCAGTTCGCTTTTCAACATTGTGTTTTCAAAAGGAGGTTTATGTCAACAATTCTACATTCTTTTTGGTTTTGTCCATGCGCTAGTTGGAGGTTTATCCATCAGCGTACTGTGATATTTTGCATTATCCATGATAATAACTGATAGGACTGGAATAAAACCATTCTTGTTCCCAGCATGAAGAACAATATATCTGCAATAACATGTTATTATTGACGTGTCTTAAAACAATTATGTGTGGCTCCTAAGTATTACGTATAGCACTCACCTTTTTCCATCAATTTTTGTAGTCTTTACACTCCTCTTGTTATCATCTTGCCATGAGTGACTCAAGGTAGAATTTTGAAATATCCATGTTTCATCCAAATAAACAAAATGAAATACAGATTCGTCTTTGGTATTTTGATACATCTTCAAACATTGGATTCGTTTAAAGGCAATATCTGGAAGTTCCATCAGGCCCTTACGTGAATTATCTTTACATTCCATTTGAAACCAATTTCTTTTAGAAGTGCATGTTCCTTAGTTTTTCATGAATACTTTCAAGATTAACCGTTTGTTCTGAAATAGTTCAATAAAATTTGATAAAAATACAATATTACCATGTAAATCTACTTACTTTTTTCATACAAATCGTAGATTTGATTGCGAATTGAGCCCACAGCAAGATGATTAGTTACTGGTTTTGGATGTTGACGCTTTTTCTTCCGTGAATTTAACAGTTGTACTGTACCTGTACCAATACTAATATTTAGTGCAGCTGAAACTCGCTAAAAAAACTCCAATTAACCATGAGACCTACTAAGTTATTAATACATACCTCTCTCACAGCGTTTAAGTGCAAAAGAGGGGCCCCGTTATCTCGTTCCTGTTCAAAATAGCTGATAAGTGACGAGACAAGCTGCTTACACTGACCGATAACGGTTTTGGCATATTGTTGCAATTATAATCGCAGATTTTTTACTACAGAACTCACAGAAACAGAAGGCACAACTCAAAAACTATCAGAACATGAAAATGACAGATACTACGAAAAAGTTGTGTAAGGTTGGCAACACTGTCCAGAACCACAAACCCAAATGTTATCGTAACAGCGAATTCACAAAATGTAATCGGCCAGCCTCATCGTATTTTCATCGTATTCTAATAGGATTAGAGAAAGAAGGAAAGAGAGTGATGACTCTAGATTGATGACGTGCAACCATTGTTTCCATGAATGAGCTATAGGTTCTCTATTTTGTTGCCAACCAGCTCTGGACAAGGTCCAGATGAGACTGTAGATGTTCCGATGCCATATGCTAAAAGTCTTGACAAATCAGAACATCTTTAGTAGATGTATACTAGACTCATTTGAAGGGGACTAACAATGATATTTTAAATATTGGAAGAATTGGATGTAAAGGCTTTGAAAAAGTGTGCTGTAAATTTTCTGGTTTTTTCATGGTTATTTCTTACCTGTCTTCCGTTGGTCGGTTTCCATAACGTATCAATGCCCTTATGCTGTTGAAATAACTGATTCTTTATGTCGGCAAGAAAAGTTTTGAGTTCGCTTATCCGAGAGAATCGCTTGTGATTTCCAATTTCTTTGGTAGCCTGTGGCTAGTTGGTAATTTGCGGCCGGTCGTTTATTCTACGCAGCTTTTGTACAGCTGTAGTCTGCC